>JABXWE010047809.1:0-29085 GCA_014611495.1 Limonius californicus
ATTAAACCTTGACCCCTCCCAATTCCGTAGTTTATCACAAGCCAGAGAAGTTTTTACGTGTTTGCCACTTTGGATTTACTATACAATTAAGTAATAACCTTCTACAGCTTAAATGCATTTTCTATGTATCATCAGCAGTTCTCAAACAAAATTTTATTTATTTTAAAAAAAAAATTAATTTAATGATTTTTGAAAAATGAATAGTACCATTGAATTCTACTTGAGCCAATCTATTACTGGTTTAAATATTTGTACCTGTTTATGATAAACTCTGTATAGTGTTTGGAAAATTTTAAAGCAATTTCTGAACAGTTTGAAAGTTTCCAAAGATTTCATTATTTTTTCAAAATTATTCAGAACTTTGGATATAGTTTTCACAATGTCAAGAAATTCTTTAATTTCTCCTTAGTCCTAAACAATTTTCATATAATGCCTGCAATATTCGCGAAATTCTAAAATTTATATGGACGTTCTAAATATTCCGGCAAGCTGTAAAAATTATTAGGAGTATAATTTTCTAAAAATTTTCTATACTTGGTAGTTCATTATCAAATAGTGCCTACAATAGACGGTAGCTTTGCAAAATTAAGTAAGCAGTTCTTAAAACAAGATAAATCTCACTTTACAGGGCGATTGTGTTTTAAATTTCCTAAACAATTCCTATGAATTTATCATATTTTAAAAATACCTTCGCTTTGTTCTTGGAGATATATAACAATTCAAAAATAATTTTCACATTTTCATAAATGCCATCAATGAGGTCACCGACTGCATATTAAAAAATATGTGTTTTGCGAGTATACCTACACATACCTGTCTACACATTCATATCTATAAACTTCGTGCGAAATAGTAATGGAATTTACAGATTAATTTAAACAGATTTTAGGGTTCAACTTGTAAGTTCATAGTCCTTTGACACGCCACCTTTATTTTTTGTCTCTTTTGTGTCATTTTCTTATTGCGCATAAGAGAGAGTAAAATACAAGAACAGATTTTGTAAGTGAGTAAAGGTAAATTGTTCAGATAACATGATTAAAGTGGATATTTGTTTGAGGTGGCTAAGTGGGTTTAACGATTTCTTGCATCATGACAGATAATTGCGATTCGTTTATTTAATTATTATTTATATAACTGAGAAAAGTACATAATGCTCGTGTGGAGCAGTATTTAATAAATTAGAGGTTACACATGTAAACGCTAAAATGTCTTCGTAATGTCACGTCTAATAGAAATATTTTTGTGAACTGGTTTTTTCATGGCCCCATAAGGGTTATGATATAAGTTGTATAATTTTTTTTCTGCAGTTGACCTTGCATAAAATTTTAGTTCTATTTAATTTGTTGTTCTACATCTAGGTCAAAATGAATCTACAATTTATTGTAAATATGAAATAACTATGAAACATTTTAGATTGGTAGATCGTTTATATCAGAAAAATTATCAGAGCGGGGAGTATAATATTTATATACTTTCTTGTTTTGTTAATTTGTAATATGTAACTAATTTAAATGAACTTTGATAAAAATTGCAATGTTTAGAGCTTAGCTCTAGAGTTAGTATTTTTACTTTTTCTAGTGTTTACATCTTTATAGGTAATATAATAGAGATTTCAATTTAGATTAGGCCGCGTTGAAGTTTACGAGACGGTCGTTAAAAAATGCAATTGCAGGATATGTAATATTACTGTAGATTTTGCGATAATCGTGATGAATTTGTGCAAAACGGGACGATGCTCATAACAAAAAATTAGGTTATCTACAGCTTGTTGCAAAATATGTTGTGAGTGCTGACTCCTCTGTTAATAGTTTAATGGGACACACACACACACACACACACACACAAGTGAGTGAAAAATTGAAACTTGTGTTCAATTTTTTGAATTTTCTTTGACAAGAATACAAATCTAGAAGAACAGAAAACGTATATTTCTTTAAGGAATACTTGCTATTATTTGATCCTGACCGCAAACAAGCAAGGTTACATTGTAATATCGATTACCGAACTGGTTTAATTATGTAATAGGCACGTTACAGCTAAAATTGAAATATGAATTATTTTAATTTTTTGTTTATAATAGGGCTATACGTTTAGCGATCTATTACTTTACTTCAGACTGTGATTATAAACGGAATTACCCCGTTGCATTCGGTTTTGGGACCTAACCTTCGAAGTTTTGGTTATTTGCATTGTTACTGATGACACGTTATGGGGGTTTCAGTACGATCCTAAGACGAAACACCAAAGCATGTAGCTGCTTGGAAAATTACACCAAAATCCAAAAATATTCGTTTACAAAAATCCAGAATCAAACTAAATAGTGCATCCTACATTAAAGTGATTAAGAGATTATTGCAACGTGTTTCTACAGCGTGACCGCGATTTCGCGGTAGTTGATTCTTGTTACATGACAATGCACCTGCCCATTTTGCATTGATTGTATACCGTGTTCACCTGACTTGGCACCACTACAGATTTTTCTCATTCCTAAATGGAAAACTGTTCTCAGAGGAAATTGATTTGGGGGGCTTAAAGATATTAAGTAAAATGTAACTGTCGGAATGGGTTTCTTCGTACGCCTTTGTCGACTGTTTTCAAAAACGTAAAAAATTGCAATAAGTGTATTAAATTGAATGGAGATTATTTTGAATAATAATAAATATTTTTCGTGGTACTTAAATTGTGTTGCTTTTATTTTACCAGTTCGGGAATTAAATTACCAAACTTCGTAAATCAAAATCTCTAAACCTGTGGTTTTCTAAAGTTTTCAAAATCGGTCGACCTTTATCGTTGTTGGGCATTTCAAAAATTTCATCAGTTTTTCTTGCTTGTTCAAAATATCCGTCTTTCTGTGTAGTTCAACGCACTTCAAAGAATTATGTAACTAACAAATAATTCTGACTTTTAAGACTACTATACTGTGTGTTGAGTATTTCTATTATCTCTTTTTGTAGAATAAATAACGCATTGTGTGTAAATTCTAACCAAAGGTTTCTACCGCAAATTTACCCCATTTAACAACGGTGTCTAAACTGAGCGGATGTAGCCAGAGTGCCTTAGTTATGAAAATGGGGGAGACTCATGCTGAAGCGGATGTCTATGTTTAGGCAGAGACCACTGTTGGGGTCTCAGACATCAATCTTTCCCTTGACGGTATTACGAATGAAGGATTTGGTTGTCTTGCACCTTCTCGTTACGGCGTTCGTTTGCTGCTTCTTTCAACGTGCGGAGTTTCTCACGTAGTACTATTTTTTTGATGCAGCTTGACAGTTGCAAAATTGATAGAGTGGATGTGCTAGAAAAATAATCCACAGTTCTACTTCCGGTATTTCTAATTACCATTGTTGAAATTAACTACGAGTTTTTGTCAAGCTGTATCAATCAGTAGGATTAAAATTGATATTACTGTTTGTTGTAAATATATTCTAACTTTATCTACTTCTATTTTTTCAGTTATTGGTTTTAAAATTTGAAAGTTCGTGTTAGTAAACGTAATATCGAATAATTCTTAAAAAAAATGACTAAGGCGTATAAAATTATCAGCTGCAAAATAGTAGGTGAATTATAGTATTATTAGTCAAGTAAAATAAGGATTAATCTCCCGAAAAATTCTAATCCAGTGGATTTTTTCATACACCTTTATTTAAGCATTATACGTAACGTGCAAACAGTCCCTATCGATATCATACCAGCTTCGCATACTTTTTCAAGGCCAAAGGTCACAAAAATTGTCTTTGCGGATATCCAGCTTCCTATTGGTTGGACGACAATTACTGTTATATACAAAATTGTAACTTGAAATTCTCTAATAAAATATTTTTTTACATAGGTGCAACCATTTTCGCGTTATACTTACGATCCACAAAGTATAACTTCATAAGAATATAGCGATAACACCGATGCATTCGTTTCCATACCACCTTCGACGTAGAATGTACGAGGTGTGTTCAATTGAAACCCATCTTTGCTTTATAAAAAATGTATTCAACAATTTAATTACAAATACAGCAGACGCTCGATAACGTAAGCACGGGATAATGGAAACATCGCGCTAATGTAAACACAAACTCCCGATAACGTAAACACTTCTTGGCGAAGGTTAGTCGCCGATTTATGTAGGGAATTCCCTTCTGCGACACAGCTGAGTCGGTCAGAAGGGTTTTTATGATGTACATACGTGACTCTCAGCAAATTATTTGTAGGAGCAACGCTGATGTCATTTTAGTCGTTGTTAAACTTAAGCCAGGTATATTGCATGCGGTTATGCATTACGACTATGGCATCCACATCCAATAAAAGAAAGTGTTTAAGATTGGGTGACAAAGTGAAAATAACAGACCAGGTGCGGGAGTGACACAATTAGCAAAAAAATATGGAGTATCGAAAGCAACTATCTGTAAAAATAAGCGTTTAAAGGCACAAATTTTTACAAAGAACGTGCGATACATTTGGAGGACCGGGAAAACGAAAAACTTTAAAAAATGCGAAAGCATCCAAAATTGCTTGCATAAATGCATAAAACAACGGGACAACCATGTCCCAATTAGCGACGAAATAAGTAAAGAGAGGGCTAAACTGTTAAATGAAGAACTGAAGGAGACTGAAAGTTTCGTAGCGAGTGATGACTCGCTACAACGATTCAAAACAAGATATGGAATTCGACAATTGTCTATATCTGGTGAAAAATTATCAGCACAACCACAATTAGTAATACCGTTCAAAGAAAAATTATTAAATATTGAACAAACTTACAAAGTCGATGATAGCGGCCTTTATTGGAAACTGTTACAGAGAAAGCTATGCTGCATCATTTGAAAAAACTGCTCCGGGTAGAAAGCCGAAAGAACAACGTATAACCTTTCTAGCATGTAGTAATGCTAATGGTTCACACAAAATAAAGCCAATGAGATAATCTAGGAAAAGCAAAAAATCCGCACTCATTTCAAAATATGTATTATTTATCGCTGTTAGAATAAGTTTTGTTTTTTATTGTGTTATTAAACGTTTCTTTTAATAATTAGCTTATTAATAAAATCACGCTCGCTAATATAAACATTTCGATAATGTGAACACACTCGGGTCTGAATTCGTTCACATTATTGAGCGTCTGCTGTAATTACCGTCACAGTTAAGATATCTATCCCATTGTTTTACTAACCGACGTATACTCTGCTCATAGAATTCTTGGGTCTGCTTTTGAAGAAGTCTTCCACAGCTATCTCTACTTCTGCGTCAGACTCAAAATACCGACCTTTTAACGCCATTTTCAGTGCTACATAAATACGGAAATCGCAAACCCTCCATTTCTTTCCGTGAAGATTTTCTTTTACCACATTAGCAACATGCTTATTGCTTGAAGCTTGTTCAAAGTTTCATTGTACAGATTTGCATTGACATTTACTTCAGGTTTCTTAAACTCTTTCAATCATGGTCGAAAAAGAATGTTAACATCACCTCGCCTGCAGAAGGTTGTGCTTTAAACTTCTTCGATGGTGGTGAACTTAAATATTTCCACTGCATGGACGATAACTTACTGGTTGGCTCGTAGTAATGGCACCAAGTTTCGTAACCAGCAACTACAGAAGAAAGTCAACCCCATTTTGCCTATAGTCTGTGAGGTGTTGCAGAAATAAGCCTATTCGCAAGCATTTTTGTTCATTAGACAACAGACGAGGAATCCATTGCGAACGAACTTTGTTCTTACCTAGATTATGAACAATACTGTGGACAGATTCTACACTCGCACCAACAATTTCTGAAATTTCTCAATTGAAATTCGACGAGTTTCTCTAATAAGGTCTTCCACACATGACATATTGTTTTTGTCAATGCAGTACACCGTGCAGCTGGTCACGCCTCATCCATCCAGTGCCCTCGTTTCCATTCTTAATGTTTCGGCACCATTCCTTCACAGTTGGGTACGCAATACATGCATTTCCGTACACTACTTGCATTCGCGTATGCATTGGCAATGGCGGCACACCCTCAGCGTATACAAATTGTAGGACCGTAGGCTGATCGAACTTGGACGGATTTTCAACAACAAACGCCATTTCAAAATCGAAGTTTTAAAAGTAAGAATCAAATTCAAACCCCAGAAACTTTCTAATGTGTCATCTACAAACACTAAAAACATTAAAAAAACGTCATTTGAATTATTGCATTTGTTTTCAAGGCTAAGTTGGTCAAGGATGGGTTTCAGTTGAAAAATCCTCGTAATTGTTTTCTTACATGGTTTCCCCGCAAAGCCTAATCCATGTTTATAAAATTATGAATCATCCTCCACCGTTTTCAACCTCTGACGCTTCTTTTGTTTTTCGTTTTCTTCAGTATCGCTTTCTTTGTCTTATGTATTCGATGTTAAATCATCAATAGGGTTATGTTAATTATTTAACAACCGCTGGCATAAACGATACTTGCAAATCCAACCCATACATTTATTTTAACGAGTTTACAGCGTGCAAGGTTGAATGTACACGGAAAAAGCTTTGAATTACTGAAAAGTAATATTTTCCACGTATGGTAGTTCATTGAATGCATAAATCTTTTTTTGTTTAACTGCCATATTTCAGTGTTTTTAAAACGCGTTTATAATCATTTACTGATTAGTTCTAGGTTTTTACTTTAATTCTACCACTTAAAAGTGAAAACATCATTTATTCTGTTATCAGAATCAACTTTTTCTAGCGCATAGTACATCAGTATCACATAATTTAATAGAAAAATTCATTTTGAAACCAAACTTAGGTTTCATTGTTCGCAAAATGGCCTGGAATATTTTCTTTGCATACATCAATTTTAGATTGTTAGAATAGCATGCCGATTCTTCTATAGTTCTGGAAATTATGGGTGATATAATGCCAATTCTTGTACTAGCTTCGTTTTCTCATTGCGGAAGCTTGCTCTGCGTTTTGAGTAGCTTAAGAATATCGTAGCACTTATCGACTGTAAGATTGAGCTTTATTATAAGGCGTGATAGGTTATGTTCACATTACTTTAACTGTGAGTGTGTCTCGTAGTATAGGCCAACAAGAAAATAACAAAGTAAATGGCATTCTTTTCGTTTCAAGTACTTTGTTAGGTTTTTCAGGGCCATTTCAGTCTTTCGAATCAATTGTTCCAACAATTTTTTTAAAATTAAAATTACTGCACACTCTGTACGCTACCTATCAACTTGTTTAACATAGAGAAATTTTACTTCGTGTCTAGCTCTTAGAATAAAATAACATTTAATATTTTCTGGAGGAAGCGTTAATAATTACTTAGAGGTAACTGAAATTCGGAAGCTGTGTTCGTTTCCCGATTATCGATGTCGTTTTCCGGAGGGGTTTGCAGTTCACTGCAATTGTACCTTGATGCAACAGAAGGAGGGTATTTAATGTTTCAATAACTAATTCTACGTTTTTATCGCTACTTGGAGCTTGATGACGTTTATATAGAGACAATTTTGTATGTAGTTTATGGTCCAAAGCGATCCAAGCTTTTCTAATTTTATATTTATTCAAAGGTTTGTTGAACTTCTAATCATTTCTTGTTACTCCCACAAGTATATAATATTATTTTAATAATCTTTGATTTTTTGCGTTATGTTTTATTTGGTTAGTGAGAGAAATGAATGCCTTGTAACATAAATTTGCTGGAATTTACTACTATGTCATCTGTTACGAAATCAGCAATTAGTTAATTTAATATGAAAGTATTTCCAAAGACGTAATAGGTTGTGTTTTGGTAGTTTTTCATTTCGCGAATGAATCTATTAGCTTTTAGTTTACGCCAGATTTCTATATGTATGTCCTGTTTTCATTTAATGCATGTGAAGTGCTTAGTGTCATTTAACTAGAATAACAGATGGCTTCTTTAACTGCGAAGCTAGTGCTAGAAATAACTTCTTTCTTTAAAAAATGCAATGTAATAATTATATACATACATACATACAGGTATACATATATATCTATTATGACTGCCGACAACATTCGCATGAAGTTTTGTAATGGTATACGTTAATTAACTTATCCACTCAAGTTTTTGAATTGTCGTAATTGTAGGATACATATCTCCTTATTGTTACTAAAAACTTTTCGAACCCTGAATTAACTTGTCACGCCATTTAATTGTCTAGGAAGTGGAATACACAAATTGTGTACAGTCATTGTGTTACACAACATTCATTAACAACATAAAAGACTCGTTTTAATTAGTGTTAACAGTAGTTCGACAAGTGCATTCAGCTGAACGTTGAGGTCTAATTCAATTTTAGCTACCATGTAATTGTGATTGTAAAAATATAGTTCTGAGTACAATGCAATCGCATTAGTTGTATTTGAAACACATTTCCTATTTCAACTTTTGTTCTGTAAGATTGAAGAAAAGTTGAAGGACAAAGAGAAAATGAGCTAACACTTTCTACAATCACGAAAATTAATTTTAGATGATTTAGGCCATTTAGGGAATTGAAATGCATAATTCTACACAGGTCAATTTCTCAAGCAATTAGTTTTTCTATTTACGGTACCAATTGGTACTGTATCGTTATTTTAGTTTTATGGAACCAGGTATGAAATTTATGGCATCGTTGCATATGAGTTAATTATCTTTACAGAAAAATTGACCCAATGAAAACCACTGTGCAGTTAGGTAGTCATCTTAAATCACCCATAATTGAAGCTATGGAAAAGTACTTTTTTCTGTTGCATTTTTTTTATAATTACCATTATAAACTAAGGTCCATTATTCGTTTTCTTTGACGTTTATTGTTGCTGAAGGAAGGAGGATTGTTAAACGAAGATTTCTTTAACGTAAATTATAAAGTAATATATTGGTAACACGGTTACCGAACTTTATCCAACTCGTAGTAGGTGATCCTGATCATTAAATGGTATCAACTTCACGCTGGCGACATCTCTACAACCGTGCAAAATGAGAGTTGGGGTTCGTTTCTCGGCTCTACAGATCCGTTCAGTAGTTGCTGCTAAAGTTTCTAGATACCGCATGCAGCGCTGTTGGGGGTATATGAAACTTTAAAAATTGGACATCAATACACTGTAGGTACGTTATTCGTCGTTATTCTAAGCTAAGTCATTCCAATCAAAAAGGCGCAAAATTGTATTTGAATGAATTTATATGTTTATGTTGTTACCAATTTTTAGTAGAGTTTAGATAACTCTAACATGACTGAGAGGAAATATTTTTAAAATACTATTTATTGAAGTACTTTCTCTAAGGAATTCGTAGTTTTAGAACTTTTCAGAGTAGAACCTATATAATAAGTAAGGGTGGATAATACGCACGACAAAATTGCATATACTTGGGCCATATATGCAGCAAAATATGCAAAAATAACAAGACTTTTTAATAAAAGTTCTAACTCAAGTATAATAATTTTTATTGGACAAAATCAACAAATACATAAACTAATTAACTTACTCGTATTACATATAAAAACTAAGCCTAGAACTATTAGTCTAAGAACTATTTCTAAAATACTTTATGATTAGAAGTTGTTCGAAATTTTCTAACAAGAAATTATGTCTTCTCTCTGAAAACATATGTTTATAAATAGAAAAGCTTCTTTCTACGTCGACAGAAGGAATGGGTGCATTTTTTAACTTAACACTGAATTCCAAATTGAAACTGAAGTTCTTATCTCTTAATATTTCGCCTCTAAGAACTTGGTTAATTTGTTTTAAATTCAGAAACCCCTCATTTTTTTTGTATGACACTATTAAATTTTTGATATATGAGATCACCTATTTCACCCTTAATTTTCTTACACAATCTATGAAATTCGTTTATTATTTCAATTGCCTCTGAAAGAGACATCCCTTGAGTTTCTAATTTGCGAATGGAGTTTGAAACGAAGTTTGATTTAATAAAACAAAGACGCTGAGGCAATTCTGTCGATTTCACTAATTTTTTTACAATTATCCAAAGCGGCGCTAGAATCAGTTATTTGAAGAATTATATCTTTAATACCTTCAAAATTATCGGCGTAAAAAATTGCTACTTCTAACCATGTACCCCATCTTGTAATTATCGGTTCGGGAGGCATTGGAACATTTGGAGTCGCTCCTTGTAAAACTGGACTTTCAAGGGGGGTTTTAAAAATATTTTTTTACGTTACTAATTAAATTGTTAACAAGGGGAAATTGATTCCTAATATTTTCGGCTACACGATGTAAACCGCGAGCTAAGCAAGTTACATGAATGATGTTTTTTTAATTTTGCGCTGCTCTTTTCATGTAAGGGGCAGCGTCCGATAACATGAGCAAAATATTTTCACAAGATACACTTTCGGTTAAAGAAAAATTTGACAAACCTTCCTCCACAAATCGGGCAATTGTTAAATTATTTCCTTTTTGAAGTTGTTTGGAAGCTATTAAATAAGATTTGCTTAAAATGTCTTCATGAAGAATTTCTATTAATAAATGGGCAATGTAACAGCCATATTTGTCCGTACATTCATCTGCGATTATATAAGCAAAATTACTACGCACTAATTGTCTAATTTCAGACTATATTTCATTGTAACAAGAATTTACATAATTTTGTGGTAAGGTGCTTCCGTCGGTTACATTTTGTTTACAAAATTTTTGTAAGAACGATTTTAAATTAACATTATTTAATTTCGATAACAGTATATTAGACGAAATTGTTGCCTTACATAACTCCTTATTAAATTTTTCTTGCTCCGATTTTTTGGAACTCGTCTTTGAACATTGAGTCATGGTTTGCTGAGAACAATTGCTTCGCTTCCATTTTTCACATTTTGCAATATGTGAAGGAGTTTTAGTGTGCTGATCTACCAACGATTTTCTCTCAGAAGACACCTACAACGACAAATAATTATATATTAATATAAGAACTTTTGATACTGGTTAAAAACAAAAACAAAAACTACCTTCCATGTCAACACTATCGGAGTATCGGACACGTTGTAACGACGAAAGAAGATTCTATTACAGGGTTACTCAATGAGGGAAAATACTTTGCAAACTACAAACAAAATGTAGGTATGTATCCCACTCAATATCCACCCTCCAGTGATAAACAAGAAACAAGTAATAAAATGGATTAGGTCGGTACATCAAACTTCAAACTGTCGGGAATTCCAGGCACAGGTCATTAGCTGTCCATCTGCGAATTGTCGATGATCTGTGTGCACTACTCGGAATTTCATAATCTTGTTTTGACCACTTGACGAAAAGTTACAAACGAGTAATGCAAAAATCTTTAATAATAAGTGTGGTTTGTCTTTTTTTAATCGATTGGTTGTTATTTTTAGGTATGAGGTATTTGTGACTACATTTTTGATCAAATTGGATCTTAACACAAAGGCCATGGAGAATAACTTTCGCCTGTTTCCCGTAGGTGGTCGTGTGGGTTGTTTGCTTTCTGCTGCTGATATTTGAAACGTCGAAGTCTATCAAAAAGAGGAAACCGGAATCTTTATGGCTGTATTCTTGTAGGGCAGGATTTCAGAAATTTTAGTACAGCTTACCGGGCGATTCTTATACCATTCGATGAATAAGCAACCCAAAGTATGTATCACAAGGTACCACTGTATTTAAATTTTTATTGGCGGTATTATGAATCAGAGATGCCTCTTTGTATTTTTAATATTTTATTCTATCCAACTTTTAAATAAATTAAGTGTCAACGAAAAAAAACCAATCTTACAGCTTCCGAGGCATTTCCACGACGTTAGACAAATACAAAGATCACGTGTGCTTGTTCTGCATTGGAATACATGTTTTTCATACTTTGTTTGAGTTGAATAAGCTTCACTTAAGCCAGTTAACTGTCAAACATATCCAACAAGCAGCTCTGAATCATAATTACGTAAAAAAAATTAGATACGGCAGTATCTATTGATATTTATTTTAGTTGTATATATTCGGTCCTTAGAAAAATCCATTACTAAAAACCAATATACATATACATTCCAATGGCAAATTATACAAATAATAAATGTACCGTATCGCTATAAATCTTTAATTGAAAGTAAATTTATCTCCTTTATTTCTATGTTTGTATTACACAGTTTTCTTTGACTAAATACATTTTGTAACGATGTTATATAGTGGCATCGCGACGTTTATCTAAAAAATATATATCGGCATATCTTTAAAGTACATTTTATTATTTTTATCAGCAGCAATGTTACAGTAATTCAAATACCAGTGGCGATGGGGCGAAGAATAGTTTACAAATTAAGTTTTATTATAAATACATTTTTTTAAATGCTTGCATTGCAGTACATCAGTTTAGTTTAGAACTATTACTCCTGACAAATAAGCGTTATCCTGCCGTTTGTTGCTGTATATTTGTATTTTTCTGATTCTGTAAAACTAAGGGCTGGTTTTTGTACACGACAGTACCGAAGTAGTTCTACAACGCAAGTTTGGGGAGTGTGGAGGCCACTTATCGATTCCCTCCACCAAAGACTGTATTATATAGTCTTTGCCTCCATCCAATTAACCAAAAATCCACCAATCAAAAATAAATTTACGTTCTTAACATTTGACGTTGAAAATCTGTAATTCCAATTCATATGCTAAACATAAATGAAAATCTATGCACGGAAGTTTACAAAGCTCTCATTGTATTAAATTGTAAACTACATTCCCTGATTGCAAACTAAATTACTATTTATCATTAGCAAATCAAATTCTATTTCGAATAGAAAAGTTAATTAAAAAGCAACAAATGCTTGTATTAAATTTTTCATTATCAGCACTTCCTAGTTGCACATGCGGGTTTGTGAAAATAAATCTGCTTATGGTATTTGGTATCCATTTTACAAATCTACTTATTTTCCGGTTTCGCGGACGGAATTTTGTTTTATTTTCCGCCGTAAACTGTAATTGTATTTTTGTTTTCGTGGTGTATATTTAAAGCTCATTAAAAAACGAAACGCTGTGCCACGAATGCTGATGTAGAGTTTTTTTTACAACAGTTCTTTGTGCATGCAAATTTCACTCGTTATTTTGTCAAATCAGGAAGCGCTTGTTACTGCAGGTACTTGTGGACTCGTGCTCCAATTTCATTGCGACGTCAACTCAATGTGGAGTTGATTCACCAGACTAGAATATCTCTCCAAATTTCAGCAATTATACATACCTATGTATATCCGTAATTTATATGTTTCGTATGTAAGATTACTTGCGGAACGCAATCTAATCAAAGAAATATTATAATATTTATTTAACATACCGTAGGTATGAATTTCGTGAAAAGAATATGAGAGTTTAACGCAAATATCTACCTTGGAGCCCTGTGTCTACCGAACTTAAAAATCTAGGGCGTATTAAAATTGACAGCTAAAACAAATTTTGGCAAATTCGGAAATGCGAAGAGAAACTGAAAAGGTTTTTTGCTAACCATAACCGTTAAAAAATTAAGGCCCCTATCATATTTTGTTTGAACACTTTAACTTCCGGAAATTTTTGTTGAACGTCAACTTCGGGCAAATTATGTTATATTAGGTATTCTGTATCTAGGCGCATCATTATCCTTTTAACAAATTTAAACTGACTTTTGTTGGACTATAAAATCTATTGCGGTATCTGCATAAATATTAGAATACACGATTTATTTTATTTTTATGTAGTAATTCACGTTAATTGAGATAAGAAAAATATGCTATTGCAAATAAGCGGGTGCTTAGGTACGAACTCAAAGGTAGTGCTACACATTTTTATTCAATATACAGGGAATTTTTTTTTTAATATACATTGCCTATGTGTACTTTTAAAAAGAACGCAACAATTACGCCTATTGTGTAGGCAACCAACTATACAGACAACTAAAGCATGCTGTGAACACAATCAAATTAATTCAAGGTTAAAAAATAAAATTTGTCTTTATTTAGTATCTTTATGCTATTTTTATACAACTATGTACATAAAGACAAAAGAACTGTGAGAGACTTATTTTCAGTAAAATATCCAGAAAGACCTATTCCTTGTATTCGAACCATACAAACAATTGTAAAAAAATTTAAATCAGAGGGCTGCGTAATAAATTCCTATAAAATAAGAACTAGAAGTAATCACGTTTTAACCGAAGAAATGAAATTAAATATTCTATGCTGCGTTGAAGAAAACGCCATACTATCACTACAAGAAATAGGTTCACATTTTAATGTTTCTAAAACCTCTGTATTTATAACACTAAAAGAATTTAAATATAAATCGTACAAATTTTCGAATCATCAACAACTATTCGATGGAGCCAAAGAAAAAAGAACAATCTTTTGTGAAACATTCTTTAATTTGCTAAATGAACATGAATACATTTTAAACAACATAGTTTTTAGTGATGAAGCACTTTCCCAATAAATGGAGAAGGCAATTCACATTTTCATTCAAATTTTCGGTATGTATTATAATTC
Organism: Limonius californicus; assembly: GCA_014611495.1. Lineage (NCBI taxonomy): Eukaryota > Metazoa > Arthropoda > Insecta > Coleoptera > Elateridae > Limonius > Limonius californicus. The sequence goes on from JABXWE010047809.1 coordinate 14,393, forward strand.
CTCATCTATCCACTAGCCAGTATCCGGATAAAACTTATTTCTTAGATATTGGTCCCGCACTAACTGCCATTTACAAAACTTAACTCACAGTCAATATAGTGGGAAAGTTAACGTATGGGTAGGAATAGTTGAAAATAAGCTTATGGGTCCATATTTTATTAATGGTAATCTCAATACAGCCAAATTTTTAGAGCTATTAAGGAACGACATCATTCCGACAACAGATAACTTAAACATCGATGACCCGTGGTTTCAGATGGATGGAGCCCCTCCGCATTCCACGAATGCTATAAGAAACTTTCTAAGAGACAGGTTTCCAGGACGTTGGATAGGAAGATTCGGTCCTATGTCGTGGCCCCCGCGTTCTGCAGATTCGTCGCCCAACGACTTCTTTGCTTGGGGATATCTGAAATCAAAAATTTATACAAATATTCCAATACAAAGTATTGATGAATTAAAAGATCGCATACGCACCGAATGCAATAGCTTGAATCCTGACTTTCTTGCGAATGCTGTGCGTGCTTTTCAACACCGTTTAGGTTATTGTTTAGACGTAGAAGGTGGCCATTTCGAATACTTGTTGTAACTGTTGTTTTTATTTTCATTTCCGTTTTATGTTATTGATATTTAATGTTTTACAATAATAATCGTCGTTGCTGTTCAACTCATTTTGATTTACTTATTTAATATAAACACTGCATTAACATAACCTTCATACTCAAATAATTCACAACTGTAGTGACGTTTGCTTCTGTTTTTAGTTGTGAGTATAGTTGGATGCCTACACAATAGGCGTAATTGACGCGTTCTTTTTAAAAGTATACATACGCAATGTATACCAAGAAGAAAAGTTCCCTGTATACCTTCTAAAAACATATTTAGTATACAAAAGTGATCTGGAAGTTACATTAACTAATTGTATATTTTTATTTCTTGTAGTATTAAGAGAGTAAGACCTTCCTATAGTCACGGTTGAAATGACAACATTCCATAGTGTATGTTTGTGTCTTAGGGCTTGTAATATCGCTGGATTACATTTTCAGCAAAAATAAACTTAAGTGCTTTTATGCAGATTTTAATGTAAAGTAGATACCTAGTTCAAATAATTAGACTGTTGAATAACTGTATATGAAATTGCAATGGTGATAAATACCGCATAATTTTCCCAAATCTTCTTAAGGATCAAGTGCATGATGCTCATAGCTTCTCACCATTCTGAACAATGTACTAAACTTCACTTGTAGGACCTACAGTCTTAAATAAAACATATTTTAGCAGATTGGCACGAAGTATACAGTGCCAATAATTTTCCGAATTAAAAATATGTAGTCTTTGTGGTATTTTTAAATACTGGCTTAAAGTAAACTTTTATACATTTTGATCTGGCACTTACAGGTTTCATATTACTTAATTACAAACTGGCTGTAAAGAATGATATCTTTATTTTTCATATGTAGTTAAACGAACGATGATTATTCTCAAGTATTAAGCTTAAAGTAGTTATTGTAGAATTTTAATTCAAAGTTCGTAAGAAGATATAATTGAAAATGCCATAACAGATTCTCTCAGTACATTAAAAAGTGTCTGCTTATTACGGAATACTCTCCAGTGCAATTAAAGAGTTTACAAACACTATTTGTACCCCTTTAACTGGTGTAATATTATAAATGAGGGCCTAAGCACCGGGTTTTTCCTGACAGACTTAGCTTCGTAGAAATTATAACGGTTCACAAAAAGCGGAAACAAACCTACTGATGTAGTTGCCATTTTGCAAGTTTGTGGCAAAAAGATTTATAATAATTAATAGTATATTTAATATCTTATATTTGTACCTATAATTGAATTTCCACAAAATCACTACCGTTTTCTACGTAGGAAAATGGACAGTTGCTTCAAGAACTGAGTCTCTTAAGTTCTAAAATTTGGCAACTGCACGAAAAGAAATTAATTTATTCCTGAATTTTATTTTCAACAGTTGTATTATAGACCGATTTGGTTATTTGCGTTCGAATGAACAAGGGGTAGTAAGCGGTTACTAAAGCGTAATGTTTACCACATCACCCCGTGTCATGAATTTGGTATGCGGCATCTTTGTGTGAGAGCAAGGATATGGGAGGGCTAAAATTCTTCATGAGGTGTAATGCCTCACAATCATATAAGTGACTACTAAACATAATTGATATTTAAGGAATTTGCTGAAATTCTATACATTAAATATGCGTATATTTATCAAATAAACCGCAGCAAGATTCTGTCTAGATTGCAGAAGAATGATCTCGAAGGTTTGTTATTCTTAATATTTCTGAATCACCTTAAAGGTGATATTCAAATTCGCTGCCCATATGAGATTATTGCGGGTACTGCTTCTAGTGGATTCCAAGATGCAGTAGCAGTAAAATTTTAAAGAAAACTACATTGCTAGTTTGTGAATTTAACTATTTGAGGTGTATTATTACTGTGGATACCATACAGAATATGTATGTCAATTCCGGTTTTATTCCAATGGAATCATAATTTTACTACCGCAAACATATCACATATCTCTTATGCACAGGGTAGATTCGAATGTAGGTACCGGACAAATGATTTTTTTTTCATGGAAAGTAGACTTCGTCGCCACAACAAATTTCGTCGAAGTCACATCGTTGGCATCGGCTCGTACTCGAAAGCGATAAACATTTACAAAATGTTAGCAAAGTACGCAATTTACATCTTGAGACAGCTGGTTTATTTCGTAATAAAATTATGAGTTAAACCAATAAGCATTTGTCGCAATAGTGTTTCTAACAACATTGTCCGAAAATACCCGTTTTTAGAAATATTGTATACAGTGGTGTGAAAAAGCTCTGCATCAGTTGCACAAATAAGATAAATTGCAGTTTAAACCCATTTCTTTTAAATATTCTTCATTTCATCATTGCAAATATAATGCAGGTACTTAAACACAATGCTAGTAATAATAATAGCCCAAATGTTGATCCATAAAAAAACGGAAACAATTTGATACGAGTATATAAATTATTTCCAAAACAGAAAAATTGTACATTTGAAATAATAATGTAGTCTACACGTAAACGTTTATTACGATACACACTAATTAATTTTAAACTATTTTAGTATTTAATCGACCATCCTTTGTATTTAATAACTATTTCACACCTTTTTGGTATAGAATTAACCAGTTTTTGCAATTCTTCCTTCGTATTGTAGCGATACCATGCATCAGTTCCTCTTTTTTGTGGACTTTTTTCTTGAAATAATGTTAGAAATCCTCTGCCGTACTATTTCTATAGGATTTAGGTTCGGGGATTGTGCTGGCCAGTCTATTCTTTTAACGTTTTGGTCGACATTCAAGATTGAACAACCTTTGCTCTGTGGCAAGGAGAATTACCATCTTAAAAGACAAATGTTTTGTCAGAAAATAACTCTTTTCCACTAGGCAGCAACATGCAGTCTACCAGCACCTTCAGCAGACCTGCAGCCCCATATCATGGCAGGTTGGATGTTTAATTGTTGGCAGAACACGCTGTCGTGAAAATTCTTCTCCAGGAAATCTTCTAACATATGTGTTTCCAGCATGATTGTTGATGTTAAAGGTAGATTCATCACTACATAATAGTTTCTGCCACTGTTCTGGGGCCCAGTGGCATCATTGCCATTGAGATGGGCAAAGAACCATTCCTTTGCCAATGTCAAACTGTGAAGCCTTTTCTTTTCTGATGAGAGGGATTTCTTCCGGGCTTTGCAACCCCTAAGTCCAGATTTAAGAAGTCTTCGTTTTACAGTAGAAGTGCATACACTTACACCAGTAGCTTCGGACCATATGTTGTTTAATCTGTCGAATTAAGACTTCTGTCTGCCAGGCTCGTACTCCGCAATACACTGTCGTCTATCACTGATGTTTTTTTTGTGGACGACCACTGCGGGGGCGTTATCTTCAATTTTTCCGTCTCAGAGTATTGGGTGATCATTCTAACAACTGTGGATTGCTTGCACTGCACTTTCATAGCTATTTCACGACTGGAAGCGCCTTGTTTATGATGAAAAATGATTTCATATCGTTTTTCATCCGATAATTTGAACGGTTTCTTTTCGGATGGCATTTTGCCACTGTTAAGGACATGGAAAATGCAACTGAATAATCCATACTACCTGCAGATATAAAGATATAGACACACATTCATAACGTAATAAGTACTTCTCCTAATTGTTCTTTTAAGTTTCATGTTAAATGCATTTTAATGATCCATTAGAAAATGCGCGAATGGCTGATTCTCGATTTTAGAAAAGAACGTACCTTAATTGTTTTCTATGGAGTTCTAAGTAACTAATTAAAGGATAAGTTGTTAACATAGTCATTGAAATCAAATACTTAAAAGTAATTTTTGGAAAAACTTCAAGAAAGAATTATTTTCTTCGGTGTTGCAGAACTTTTTCACACCACTGTGGGATATTGGATTGAAGTCGTTTTTTGGGGCAGTCATACCCATGATCTGGGACCCTTGAGCTTTATGCTGTTTAATTGGAATTGCTTATTCCGAACCTAAGTTTAAAATGGTAGGGGAATTGTTATATTAATAAGTGATTAATTTTTATGACTGGAAGATTTAGCATTCACTATTGAACTTCGCTTTACAATGTTTGTGTGCTTCTACCTTCTGTTTCATTATGTATTGTTACTTGTTAAAGTAGTAATACAACATTTGAGGTTGCATTAGATACCTGGAAGAGATTGTCTAATTTAAAATCGTATTTTGTCTATTCTATTTTAGGTATTTTTTGGTACAATGATGTAGATTCAGAAAATGTTTGTAACAAGGACAGAATAATTAAAACCCCGTTACATCTGCAAAAATGTTTGCCCTACAAGTTTAATTTAAAACATTCGGACGGTGTGGTGGCTTGTTGTTTGATTGAACGAGATCTAGGATGCAAGTTTCCAAGCATAACTCATTCTATGGTGGCTTACTTTTTAGTGTATTATTAATATTTATTTATGGTTCTGGTTCTATTTTTTATTTAATTGGATACGTGTCTAGTATACCATGTTTGAGAGTCACTAAATTGCGCTATGTCGTATAAAAAGGGACCTTATTACATCTGCATTTATAATGCCGTACTCGTTTGTATAGGAAATATTAAAGAGAAAAAATAAATATAAGAAATGGCCGGCCGCTACCTACTTTGGAGCAAACTTTGCGAAAAATCTTAATCATTATTACGCTTAAATGTTTCTTGTCGATACATTGATTTGTTTGCCTATATGTAGTTTATTGCTTTATATTTTTGTATGTATTTATACTGTTTGAGAATATATTCGCATTGTTAGCTGTAAATAAGTAATTTTTGCTTTCATAATTCAAAACTTCTTAATGCGAACTTTAATGTGATGCAGGGAATGATTTGAATTGAATTATTGGTCATCTATTTTATATTTGTTTCGTGCATTTAGGTTTACTTTTTGGGTAAAAATCTCGCATAAAATTAACAAGACTTTTTGAGTTTTGGATATTTGTAGTAAAATCCACAATGCCTAAAATGTAAAACCAAATTGATACTTTCACATTCTCAACTTGATCATAACAATCTTGCATTTTAATATAAGTGTTTATAACAAGTATTGGAAAAAATTTCGGCTTTTCCACCTAACATCATGGCGCTTTGCTGTTTATGTATTCTAAAATTATTCTTCTTTTGTTTCAGGTACGTTCCTTAATTTAAGAACAGATTTGGCGTGGATACCAAGAATCGCACTGGTTGCCTGTCAGGTCAGTTTAAAGAAAAGCAATCAAAACTTAAGATAAAGTTGAAATTCTACTGTTGCCCTGCGATCCTGGGGGTGTTATTTTCTTTAGGAGTTGTTTATACACTTCACAATCATTTATTTCGCTTCCAGGCGAAAATTCACGTCAGAACTTTGAGTCACTTCTCATCTAAATGTAGATGTTTCCCTGATATCACGGAATATGCAGAGAACACCATTTGCATGTTATATAAAATAAAAAAAAATGTTTCGCAACGCAACCGTCAGTCAACTGTCACGGATACGCTACTCTTAGTGGTGTTTCGCTCGCAACCAAAATTTAATTTCCTAGCATTATTTGGCTTTTACTAAAGTTTACATCGGGTTGTGTCGTTAAAAGTTGAAACCTGGAGGAGTCCTGAAGTTTTTGTATTTGTCACTTTTATTAAATTATGGTTATTAACTTTGCGGCGATATCGCGTTTGCTTAATTCAATCTAGAACGTGGCCAGTAATTCCTGGGAAGGAAAATCTTGGCGAAATATGTAATTTCTTTTTGAATATATCCTAATGTATCCAGATGGTTCTGGTTCTACGGCTCATGACTTGTTCGTGGGTAAATGTGAAATTGGCGCTTCTCAAGGTCCTTCTCAATATTTGAAGTGCTTTTTAATGCTACGCCAGTTGAAGACCCTGTAATAATTAAACTTATTTAGATTTATAATTGATAATAAAGAATGTTTTTAATCTGCGCAATTTTCAGTCAATGTTTTTCAAATTTAGATATGTTTTTTTCTTGAGAATGTCTATTCTCTTAATACCTTGTATGCTAATTTTCTGCAAAAGTGCATATGTAAAGCGGGACGTATAGTGATTTTATTTAAGAGAAGCTTTGATTTGTTGCTAAGTTTTAGTGGAAACGTTTATGACTGGTGATATTATCGTTTTCTTTAAAATGAGGAACTATTTTTTTAGAGAATTCTTAAAAAACAGCTAACGTTAATTAGTTATGCTGTTTTCAGGAAATGATAATGAGATCACTAAAAACTTACCAAATAATCAGCAAAAAAGCTTGTTTAATTTTTGAGTATGGTAAGGATAAACATCTTTGACAGTTTATTCTATACAAATTTACTCGTTTGTATATTTTGGTATATGTACATTTAGGACGTTCTACGAGGGTTGCCTTTTATATTTCGGGATTAGAGAACAAAAACAAATATTTATCATCGAAAATGGCTTTCTTGTTTTTCAAAATATTCTCCATGAAGATCAATACACTTTTGCATGCGTGTGAACCAATTTTCGAAGCACTTTTTCCACTCCGTTTGAGGTATCTCCAAAACATGCATTTTGAACGCATCAACCGCTCCTTCAGCTGTCGAAAAACGTTGACCTCGCAATTTATTTTTGACCAAATCAGGATTATACGGCGGATGGCTCATCAAATCGACGTTTTGAGTGCTCAAAAGTCACTTGTTCGAGCCGATGTGTGAGAGCTCGCATTGTCGTGGTGGAGAATGATCCGTCTTCGGCGGTTGGTTTTCCTTATTTCTCCGAAGACTTGTGGCAAACAAATGGTTGTGTACCATTCAGAATTGACCGTTCTACGTTGCACCAGCGGTACGGTGAAGACATGTCCAGTTTTTCCGAAAAAAACAGGCGACCATTTGCTTCGATGTGCTTCGAGCATGAACGACTTTTGTTGGGTTTGGCCCGCCTTGGAAGACCTATACAGTCGACTGCTAATTACTTTCAAGCTCATACGCGTAGATCCACGATTCGTCACCTGTCACGATGTCATACACATGTTTTGAAGCACCGCGATCGAATTTTTTGAGCATTTCTTGCGACCAATTGACATGAGCTTGTTTTTGAGCGATTGTCAAATTATGTGGAATCCAACGCGAACAAATCTTTTTTACGGTCAAATGTTCATGCAATATTGAATGTACGCCGTCCCACTAATGTCCAAGGATACCTCATTCTGGCGATAAGTCGCATGACGATCTTGCAGTATCAATTCACGCACCGCATCAATGTTTTTCGGAACAACAACCGATTTTGGACGACCTTCACGAAATTCGTCGTTGAGCGGACTACGGCCACGATTGAATTCGGTAAACCATCGATAAACACTGGTCATTGAAGGTGCTTCATCGCCAAAAATCGAATTAACTCTCGTACACAGACATGTTTTAAATTATTTAAGTTAATAAGTTCGGTACTATTGATACCCTGGTTTCAATTGATTATGTAGTTTAATATTTTTTATATTTTAATACTTGATACGCTGATACTTTCGATATTTCCCTACTTCCATGGATTCTATACCCCGATACTATAGATATACCACCGTGTGGTAGAATCCGGTTATAATATCTGGAAAACTATTACCTAATGGAGGAAATATTAAATTCATGAGCAACTCGCGTAAAGTAAAAAGATTTAGTTAGTGAAAATGGGGAAATTTGGGTAGATCTATTGTTATTCCGTATTACTCAATGGATAAATTTTGGAGATTATAATTGAATATCCTTTATATATGTATATTAAAAAACATGCAAACAACAGTGATTGGAATGGAACCCTATTTGTTTTAAATTCATTGTTCTGTTACCGCTTTTAAGTTTTTTAGAGTCGCTTAGTTGGCAAAACGTTCACTTTCTGAGCAAACACCTTAGGCCTGTATGACATGGCACAGAATTTTGGAGAAAATTTTGAACATAATTTTGTACAAAATTCTTCAAAACACCTATTACACGGATCAGAAATTTGTACAAAATTCTGTTTGTGAGCATGCGTAAATAAGTGCAAATAACGTTGACATCTATGAGAAAACTGTCAAAATAATCATGTTACTGTAGATAACGGAGAAATCTATCAAGATTTAATAACAATTGTTTACTTTTGTTTACATAACCTCGAATGTTGCTTATCTTTTCGTGGCTTGTATAATTTTTGCTTTTTCGGAAAGGTTTTTTTTTTGTTTATATGTTGTATTATGTTTGTGTAGAATGGCTAGCGTTGGGAGATTTTAGGTGGTACACGTGGTAAAACATTTATATCTGTGCCCTCTGTGATCATTGATGAACACTTGAAGGTGCTCGTTTGCGCATCGATTTGACGTTGTTTCTGAACAAAATTCTTTAGAACACGAGCTACAGGATTTATCAAAATTTTGCTGTATGACACGGCACAGAATTGTGTAAAAACACTTTGAACAAAATTTTGTACAAAATTCTGTGCCGTGTCATATAGGCCTTAAATTGTGTGGGTTTTCAACCTAGACACCATCGGCGAAGCTACAAAACAACTAGTTCTTACAACACATAATTCCCCAATCCATTGTCTCTTTGACAAGTATTGAATAAAACGCTAACTTTATGTTTACCACAATCAAAACCCCGATTTGAATACACATTAGGACTAATATTTTATTTCCTAATAATTATATTTATTTGCCGAATAATTTGTATAGATGTATGTCTATTGGTTTTTATAGAAATTATTAGGACATTGAAATATTGGACCTATGTATATCTTCCAAATAACACTTTTTTAATGAGTTCACTCTCTAAGAAATGTTACAGACACCAACGCGAAATTCAAAAAGGCGTATTTATCGTCGACATATATCTGCAATAATTTGAACTTTGGCACACAGTTTTACTAACTCATGAAAATGTAATTGGGTTGTGTTTCTCGAAACCCACCAAGCTTCTTAATATAATACTGTTGTTTTCTTAATCTGACCCTTGGCATTTGAGCATATGTCGACAAGAAATTTCCGCAGTTGGTGGTTTGTCTGGGAGTGTGTACCTTCTGAAAAAGCGAAGTAGATGTTCGTTTCCGAATTTCTCCTCCTAATTACCTTGAAATTATTACATAGCCTCACTGCCTCTAAAGTTGTTAACTTTGACGCTGCACCTGCTGTTTTGAAGGTAGAATAAGAACATACCTTGATTTCCAGAACTTCACTTTGCAATACACGTAAGTAGCATCAGAAACATTCCCAATATCGAAATAAAACAGGACAACGTCGGTTTAGTAGTTTAGTATAATATAATATCGTTGATTGATAAGTTTAAGTTTATCAATCAACGATAATATCAAACTTTTGAAGTAAGTTAACGCGGAAATTATTTGGATACCAGGCTCCATATAATATTATCAAAATTTATGCATGTTCTATTTAATGTCGAAATTGAGTTTCAATCATTTTGATTTTTTGACAAGTTCTACTCTAAACGTATTAATGAAGGTTATAACTATAGATGTTTTATTTGTTACGCCTTAGTATTCTATTATTTTGATTATTTAATTTGGAAAACTTGCTGTATAGAACTAAAATCTTCATTCTCTTGAGAGCTACAGCAGAAGGCAGTGAATTTAAAAATCAGTATCGAAGCTTTGCAGGATACCGAAAACCCTTATAAGCACGGCTATTGAATTTTACCACAGATTTTCGGTTCGGGGAAGTATGGGTAATAATAATAACAGTAACAATTGTCCTCACAGCAAACGAAAAGTCTACGCGTAGGTATTCTACTTCGTATTTAACGACACAGATTTATTTTTCTTATTCTCGAATTTAATTTTATGTCATCTGTTGATTGGAAAATGCAAAAAGGGAGTTTGTCAGTAAATATGTAGACAGTTAGAAAACCTATTAGTTTAGGCTTTAACATATGTATCAGAAGAATAATTTTTTTCATATTTAAGTGTATTATTGCTAGTAATTATATCATATTGTTAATAATTCAGTAACCTGAAGGCCGCAACTCAAATTGCTGCATAGCAACTGAGAGACATACATAGTTGATGCAGAAAAAACGTATCCTGCTTGGAACCTACTGGGCGCAGATAACTATTTCGAAATTTAGATGATTGTAGAATAAGAAGCAACTGTAATTGTTTAAAATATGTTAAGCCTTGCACATTTAAATGTGATTAAAAAAACATTGTGATAATATTTTTGCGACAGACTAGTTCCATTTTAAGAAAATCTGGTAATGAACGATGTGTACTGCTCTTATTCCAGAAAATCAATGGAGATGGTGATATTATCCCTTAGTGGTTTTACTATAACAGTCAGGATAACATAAATGGTTGTTTTTTACAAATCTTGAAGGTATAAAAACAAAAACCCAATCATTCCCATCATTTACAACATAGTTTTATAACTCATATGCAGATTGTGAATGCATTTTGATTCAGCACAGTGCAATTTACATAGAGTGATAAACAGGGTTTTTTAAAAATAACGTAGTTGAAACGTGGTAAAGTATGGGAAAGGTTTTGCGGGGATAACCGAAAGCTCGATCCCGCGGCCATTTTAATCCTATTTAAGGTAGTGGCGCACTATCCCAAACGAACCGACGGTTTTAGATACTCTCTGAGGTACCAGGATAGCAACGTGTGAGCGCAGGTTTTCGGTCCCCCATCTAAGTATGATCGGGCTGTTCGTTACTTAACTTTGAAGCACGCTAATATCCGTAGGATTGGCCAGAATGAAAGCCCTTGTTTTCGCTCAGTTTGCATTGCAATAGAATTCCTATTTAGAAAGAAGAGATTATTTTCCAAATGTATCAAAAACAAGACCTGTAACGTAGAATTGTGGCTGGTTGACCAGAAATTTCTTTGTTTTAACAAGAAAATGTAATGTTTCAGTGTAGCACATATTTACTCCTATTGTACACCCAACGATTTTATTCTAAGGTCTTGTTCATGTTTTTTACTATTTATGTTTAAAATTTCAGGTACTTTACAGTCGGCAGTTTTTTGACAGGCAGATAACATTTTAAGTTAATATATTTGTCGTGTGAAAAATTATTCCTTTTCAGAGAGTTCAAAGTTTTTCGCGTTCAGTATGAACAATAATGCTAATATAATTATGCTTGTAGGTACCTTTATGATGGACAATGTGTTAGTAGTTAACATTATCATAATTCCTCATTTAGTTGTCCTTAAAATACAGATTATCTAGTGAGTAATAAATATAATATTATAAAAGTTACATCAAAAGAGATCATTTTAACATTTGGTGCATTGCAAGTTTAAATTGTGCTCTATTAACATTTCAGGAGTTTTAGAAAATAATTTCAGCAATAGGAATTACTTCAGATGTGAATGATTTCAGCAAGTCTTTTAAGTATATTGTCGGAGATTTGTACATGATTTTGCTAATTGAATCTCATAACAAACCTTATGCGAATTAGTTCCTCATCTAATCTGGGTATGTTTAAAAACAATTCCGATTTTTAAATCCTAATAAACTGCGACACTATTACTTATACTGGAACCGTAGTATACGAATCTTATATTTAGGTCTATATCTTCTATAATATAGCTTTTGTGAATAAATACAATCAACAGACATCAATTGTTTAATATTGCATACGAGATATTAATTGAGAAAATACAAGTATGTTCTGTTCAACGAGAACTTATTTGTGAACAATAATGGCACGTATGTTTCTTTAAACCACCATCGTCAGAGAATTTGGTTCCTAACTGAATAACATACACTTCTGAAAAACTGTATCTCTTGTAGGATAGGGCTGAACTAGGGCCACATGGAATGGGAGAAATTTATTCCAACAAGAATTCGGTGTAGAGAAGTACGACTAACTTCCAACTTAACTTCCTTTGGAACATTTTCATCTATTGAGTGCCTGCAACTTAATTATCTTCTCCGTTTTTTTCCCATATATTCGGACCACGTAGTCTCAAAACTTAATCTAGACGACAAAATTGTTGTTGTTGGCATGTCTTTGACGGGTATTGCATTTTTAGGGGCACACCAAAAATTTTACACTTTGTATACATTTATTAAATTATATATCGAGTTTAGTGCCAATTAATCTTAACGTGTATTGCTATGACAGTGACGTTTTATCATGTCAAATACTGAACGTTAACAAGTGTTTTACTTGTTAAATAATTTGAAAATCAATGAACTATGCAAAATACAATTTAGATATTAAATAATGTTTGAACACAGCAAGCAAATGCAATTAAGCATTTTTTTTTAGATACATCCTTTTCATATTGACATAATTATGGTTTAAACTAGTCTCAGTTGCTATGAACCATGTAGTGCCGACTTCGACAGAAACGAGTTGTCATCATAACTGAACCATCCTGCATTATTGCGAAATAAAAAGTAATTATTAATTTTAGCATGTTCTCTGCGTATTTTAAATTGATCTTTGATATGATATAAATTTAACGTTTTTACTTCAAAAGGCTTGTTGAATGACAGAAACGAGGTTCCAGTAATTACTGTAAATTTAATGAATACATTCATTGTTTTGTAAGAAAGCTCTTTAAAAGTTTTACCCAAATGCATAATTCATGAATGAATTCATTTTTAATTAATTCGCATCTGATGCTGAGTCTTTGAAAATGGTAGACCATACACAGTAATCAAATACGGTTTAAACATTAACAAGAATACACTTCGTATATTCTGTTTTAAATCTCTGAAATGCTTAATTCAACGATGATTTGTTTATTTCAAAGCTTCTTGTTTTGGCAAAACATACGGAAATTGTGGCACGGTGTCAAATAAAAGAAAGCATCGTAAAACTGAAATCTTTTGGTTTGTTGTGATAATGGTGCCTACACAAGTTTATGTTCGTGGTGTGCAGCAGTAACACAGTAATCCTGCGCGTTACATTTTTCATATTTAAATCTTGTGGAGGTTCTGTTTAAACTCAATTTGTTTCTTTCAGATGGTTTCAAGATTAATATCCAGTTGTTTCCACATTTTTCATGTAGCTATGAGTAAACTCGTAAACTCGCAGTATTTCAGGGATTTGTTTTGTATAATAATAGCTCATCCTTGCAAAGAGACATTATTTTTTTATTAAGGGTTATTGTCATATCGTTAATAATCCATGTGTAGTAATAATTACATGAGTAGAAACGGGCACGGTTTACTGAAAAATGCAAACGCTATATTAAAATTTCTTTTGGTGGTGTATGACTATAAATATGTTTAATTTACGACTGGTTATTATTGAACTCAGTCTACATACACTATTTTTGGCGCTTTTTGCTATTAGAAAAAGGTGTATTGTAAGTAATATATTTTTTAATATGATACTGTATGTCTTGTTTAATATATTATCATAATTAACTACATTAATATCTGCTTTATTTAGTTAAAGGTTTCTTATTAATAACCATTTAATACAATATTATATCTGCATGCGCCCGTTTAAAATAAGAAAATGGAAGAAAACCTCAGTAATTATCTTACATTTCCTAAAAAATTATGGAAAATGATTTTCCCTATTTTTGTATATTTCCTAAATTTTGTTTTTCACTTTTCTCCAGCGCTAATATTCTGGGATTTAGTTTTCTAAACTCGTCTTTTTTAAATATAAACGTTTAAAAGTCCGAAGAAAATGAATAATAATAACCGCCAGGTAGTGTACAAATAATGTTTTGAGAATAGAAATGCACGGAAGAGAGCGAAACAGGAATAATAAAGCTACAAAGAGAGTTGAACAAAAATCTTGTTGAATCATAATACATTTAGAGAGAAATCGTAAATTGTAAAACTTGCTATGGCGATTCGTCCTATTTCTCTTTCTTTTCTTACCTCACTATTTCTCTTGTGTCCCTTTGCGATGATATTCCTTAATGTTTCTTGTACATTATCTACAAAGCTGTGTTAGGTAATTAAATACAAAGTCGATATTCCGCGTTCTTTTTCTCTCTTCCTTTCTTCCTCTCTTCATACGTACATAAGGCGACTAGATTTTCAAACAGCCAAGGTGGGATGCCATAAATAAAAAATAAGTGGACGCGACTGCCTCCCTGGACTTTCCCATACTGGAAACTGTTCATATCATCTTTATTCAACAGTAGAGTTATTTTCCTCAAAACGGTTGTTCAAGTGCTATCCTAAAACCTTGCCTCGTAACGAACAGACTTAC
>JABXWE010047810.1:0-19370 GCA_014611495.1 Limonius californicus
GTCCCTAGGCAATTAACGCCTGAACTTCAACAAGAAGGATTGAAGCTTGTACTGTTCTTCTGTCACGTTATGAAAAAGAGGGAGCTGCCTTTTTAAATCGTATAGTGACTGGTGATGAATCCTGAGTCATCATTTTCAGCCAGAATGTAAGCAATCATCAAAAGAATAGCGTCACTCAGCATCACGCCAATCCAAAAAATTTAAAGCTGCTCCATTGGCGGGAAAGGTAATGTTGACTGTGTTTTGGAATAAGAAAGCAGTACTTGTAGAAGATTACATGATGAAGGGTACCACAGTCAATAGTGCTTCATACTGCAACTTGTAAAAAGATAAACTGAAGCCAGCTATAAGGACAAAACGACGCGGATTTCTGCCAAAAGGTGTTTTGCTCCAACACACGACATTGCTCGGCCGCATTGTTCGATGGAAACCAAGGCAGTAATAGAAAAACTTAGATTTGAAGTTATTGAACATCCTCCGTATTTTCCCGATCTAGCAGCGATTACCATATGTTTGGAGCACTTAAAAGAGATTTAAGTGGGTTGCAATTTCCGGAAGATGAGAGCGTGAAAAATGCGGTGCATGAGTGGTTTCGCACAAAACCAAAAGAATTCTTCTCCGATGGAATAAAGGTTTTGGTTGACAGATGGAAAAGGTGTATTGAGAGGCAGAGGGACTATACAGAAAAGTGATAAAATTTTTTTGTCAATTCAGTTATTAAATAAACAAGTACAATCACAATCCGGATTTCATTTGAAACAGCCTCGTAAGTCAATACTGTATCCATAATTTTTTTCCAAAATCGCTACAACATATGTGAATAATTTACTGCTGAATACTTTCTGCGAAATCTATATCCAGTACTCATCTAAAATATGTTCGCCACTCTGTTGTGCAATACTCGATAGTACTTTATATGTAACATTAAGTACAGATATTTCGCGACAGTTCTTCAACCGTGTTTATCGCCGCTTTTGCGCAAAGATATAATAACTCCCAATTTCCAGTCATCATCGTGTTTCCATTTGACCATATTAGTTTTATGAGACCGGATATTCTACTTTCTAATTTTTAACACCGTTTCTAACTAATCCTGCAATTATACTGTCGCTATGTAGGGCCTTTCCATTTGTTTGTTTACTTCTTATTAGTCATACTTCTTCTTCAGAAGATTCTTTAACTTCCTGATTCACTGTATAGTAATATTCTACGAAATCTTTTCCTTCTAGTCTGCTTTCTCAATTTCTTCCGATAGATAGACCTTTTCATATTACAATGTAAAGAAATTTCTTAACGGGTTTCCCTTCGTTTGCAGACCCAACACTTTGATTTTTGGGACGATTAGTAGATGGAAACACGACTTTAGATAGGATCATTTCATATTGAACAACCTCTTTTGGAAAGATTGGAAATGTTGTTTTAATGGTACTACAGCTGGTAGGTATTCTAGATCAAGTATTATCACATATCACAATCAGTGTTGTGTGACAGACCATTTTACTGCTAGTGCTTGCTCGATCAACCACATTCGAAGATCGTGGATTAGTTAAGCTTCGGATGACCAAGAGGGGTCTTTTGGGACCCCACATCATACTATTTTCGATATAATTTCCATTTTGCGCATCATAATGTTGTAATTATTTTTCTATCCTACTTTTTCCTCATTATATGCAAGATGCGTATGTTCATGTAATAAAATTTAAGTTAATTTTCTTGAAAAAAAAATATATTGTCGATTGGGGTCTTTAAAGACCCCTGTTGGCAATAGTTGTACAAATACTTGTAATCTAAAATTTCCAATTTTTAAAATTATTGGGTAAAAAAACGGCCAGCCGGAAAAGGAGGAAGGGAAAAGAGTTGTTCTCGATCTGGTAAATGACTTAGGTTCAGGTTATGGAATAACTACGGACAATTTTTTTACTTCACTCAATTTAGCACTTGAATTACTAAAAACTCAATAAACCTTGACTGGTACAATACCACAGCATCGTCGGGAGATACCTTCAGTTATGGGACCCAATAACGATCGCGCCAAATATAGTACTAGTTTTCTGCACACAAAGAAAGCAACCTTTGCCTCTTATGTTCTAGAAAAGCGAAGATCGATTTGCTTACTTTCTACACAATATCTAACTCCAAGCATATCTGGAGAAGAAACAAAATATAAGCCCGACGTAATTCTGAAATACAACAATACCAAGGGAGTTGTGGATACAGTTGATAAGTTGGTCAAAGAGTATTCCTGAAACCAAATATCCCGTCGGTGGCCTCTAAAATTGTTTTTCAATATACTGGATATAGCTGGAATAAATGCCTTCATTTTGTATACATTAAAATTTCCAGATTTTGAGAAAAACAAAACGCATAGGCGCAGATTGTTTCTAAAGATAATACAACTAAATACTAAATAGATTATTCTTTCATCGAATGCCCAACCATTCTTTAATTTCCTTATCAGACGCCGAAGTTTAAGCTGATAAAGAACTGGGGTCCGTAAAGACCCCGCTTGGTAAAAGACGCTAGTTGCAGACCCTTGGTCATCCGAAGGTTAAACTATGCTGTATACCACTTCTCTAAAAGTGGTTATGTTCAGTTAAGGCATCCTGTTCACAGTTTTAATAGCAGTCATTTGCGGGAGTGTAGCTTGGGTTGGCGTCGCTGTCATCGTACTGACTGTCCACGACATATTGGAAGTCTTCTTTAATTATATTTTTGTATTTATTATCTTCGTCATTTACAGTATAACCGCCACATTCCCCATTGGCATTAAGGTGTGAATAGAAATCATTTTGACAAATCACACTGCTTAATGAGTTGCTTTCATTAACGGTCTCAGTATCTTGATCTATAAAACTGATGATTTCAGGCAAGTGCCCAACTAAGAGGGGTGGTGTTGGGTCCCCATATCCACCTACTCGTTTTTTAATTGTTTGCGACTTTCTCGTACATATAATGAACATACTAATTTTATATGAAAATTGAAAAAACTGTTTTCGGAAATTATCCTGCCGGAAGATCCAAATCAGAAACCTGATTTGTCTGGTATTCTATCAAGAATTGAACGAAATATCTGCGAAAATGTAGATTTTGATGAAGTTCTCAAAAACTTAAATAATAAAATTAAAGATACATAAATATGTTTCTAAGATTTCTTAATTTTAGGTAATTAGCAGGTTTAGTCTAGGTTACTATTTATGTGAAATGTAGATATACTTGTTATTCGAGTATTAATTTGGACAAAAATCATTTAATTAAGTTATCGTAAATTTTGTGGTATTGTTTTAAATGTATATAATTAGTATTAGGAAATAAACATTACTGTGCGGCGTGGCGCCTTTTTCTTTAATCTGTACCTGTATCTAGAAAATAGAAAATGCTAGTTGGGTCACAGTTTCTAGGGGCATTATCTACTGTAATTCTGAAAAGGCTATTGTAACGACGGTCATCAGATTCTGGGGCGTCATTTTACAGTTGGCTATATTCATGTTCACAATTGGGGTCATTATTCACAGTTTTATGACTAACAATATGTTCATGGTTTATTTCGAGCTATAAATGTGACAAGATAACATATTTCTAATCAGTATAGTACTTGTGTTTTCAGGAATATAATTTGGAGCCACCCAGATTGTTTCGGATCGCTATCCTAAATTTGTACTTATTGTTATCGTGGCAGTTTAGCCTTAGAGAGCAGTCAGAAACAAACTGACATTAGCATGTATGTATATCCTGATTGCTGCAACATCCTAACAAAACAGAAAACCAAGATACACTAATTTATAATTATCTTTATTCTTGCTCTATATTTTATTGTACTCAATAAGTTACAGCAACATACAAAAATGAGGCACCGTACAGTAAAGGCTGTTAATTTGCGAGGGATCTACCCGCAATTTTTCACAGACCAAATAAGATATCACAATTAATTCATCAATCCTTTAAGCTCAGTTACAGCATCTTACCTTAAATCAAGGGTTTTCTAAAATGTAGTATTTCGATTTATATTAATACCGGATATAAGGAATATTAATATTTATGGATTTGATTTAAATAATTTGTATAAAAACTGTTCTAAATGAACACTATACAGGCTTTTCAAAATCCAATAAGTAAGCGAGGCGATAGAGACATAATTATTATTAAGGGAAAATAATTGAAACTAAAATTGTACAGTATCTGTCTAAATTATTTGGCCGTAATTGTATTTAATCTAGAAAACGGTCACGTGATAGGAAATACGAAATTATAAGAAGTAATATTGAACTGTATCACCAGTCACATCCAAAACATAATATACTTAAAAATGCGTAGATTTAGCGCATACCATTTTCGCCATTTATGTATTATACTTCTACAGGTGAAAATTTTATTAGTATATAACAACAAATATGTTATTAATTACGTATAGGTTAAATATGTACGTAGAATAAAATTAAATAACACAATAATTTATACAGCTGCCTGTTACGCCTATTTTAATTTTTGAAAAATAAATTGATGAAGTGTAGAAACACTTTCGATGCTACGCCACTGCTCAGGTAGAAAATTAATAACTTGACAATGTTAGTATCCCGGAAAACCCAATCGAAGATAGAGTGGATTCTAAACAAATAAATAATAGGCGCCACCGACTTATAATTTACTAACATTGTCCGAGGTGTAGATGGGAAGTCGGACCCTCCAGATGGCTAATCACCTACCTTATCTCTCGTATCTCTCCTTAGGTAAACTTAGTTCTTTATAATCGTCAATAAAGAAAAGACAAGTTGCAACTAACTTCGTGTAATTTCTAATTAACACAACACCACATGTGTAATTAAAAAAAAACCAGTCCCAATTTTACGTAATAAAGAATTAAATAAAATTACTTTCGGGCGAAACTCAAACAACTGAAGGACTATGATTGCGCCTATCGGATCATTGTAAGATTAAGGTTCTTGCGCAAAATCACGTTACGAGAGACCTCCGCGAAACGAAATGCTGCGTGGTCATAATCGACCAAAAATAGAAAAATTCAACCTGAAAACACATGAAAACGCAATTCCGTCCCACTATTGGAGCATACTATAACGTGACCATTTATTTTTTTCCTCAAAACGGGACATCTACTAATTTTTAGGTAATACTTTAGGGAGGCTGAAAATTCAGGTCTGAATATCATTTAGTTATTTCTTTAACTTATCACATGGGCTTATTGCACGGAAAAAAACAAAGCGTTCGGAATGTGCGTATGTGAGCACTTCAGAATCGGCATTCTTGATTTTGTCTTTGTTCCCGTCGCTTCGACCGAAAACAATACATATTAGATGTGCTTGTTTGTTTGTTTTATTTAACGTCGACCTATTTCTGCTACTATGGCTAATCACCGACGCCAGAGAGCGATACTACCACACCTAGACGTATATTAAATTTAAGTTAAATAAAAAAATGCATATTATTCATAATTTCTGTTTATTAATGAAAACACAAAAAAAAACACTTGAAACTAAATCATTTTCTTATATTTTTTTGAAAAACAAATTTGCTGAAGTATAATTGGCATTGATTTTAAATACGTATTAAATTGTTGGCACGATTTCTGAAAATTTACTTTCGTAAGTAATATGGCTTTGAGAACTGGGACTCTCAGTTGTGTTTTTTCGCGGGAAAAGACCCTTTCTACGAGTGCATTAGTACCGGGCAGGCAAAACATATACAAGAATTATAAGAAAGTTCGTATGTTTCAAATTATTGGTGTGAAAGTGTTTGAACAATTCCACCCAACGATTTTCGGTTGAAACATTCCCAGTGTTTCATTCTGTCAGTTTTTGTACTGTAATGTATTTGGAAAGAAGTGAATACTCATCAAATACTCTGTGTCTTGTTTAAAATCAATAATTCCTTTTGCAATCAATTCATTCATTAAACTTTGAATTTGTTCCCACTTAGGTATTTTGGTTAAATTCGCCCATTCAAATATTTTTAATTCTTCAAAGAGCACAGTCCACTGCTCCAAATATTCTTTGCTTATTTTATAGAATTCAGCAGTTGTAGTTTTCATATATTCTTCGTAAACACCACTGTAGCCACTTTCTTGCAATTAGAGCGAAAACTGTGGTTCTCTTGCACCTTGTGGTAAGCCCAGACACCTTCCGCCGTAGCAATTTCCAGATCTTTCGAAGTTGGTAAAGCCGTTTTCTTAAAAAAATTAATCAATGAAAAACTTGTAGCGGCAGCAAGATCGGAATTTTTATGTTTTTACTTTCCCATACCTTATAGGTATAGGGTAAGTATTGAAATCATGAAAATTTTCGAAATCGAGATTTTAACGGATATATCCGTTTTGGGTCTCTAGGAACCCAAAAAAGTGGTTTTTAAAAAATGTCTGTCTGTGGGTGGGTATGTACGTATGTACGTATGTACGTACGTATGTGACGCTCCTACAGCCGAAAGTATTGCTCCGATTTTGATGCGCTTTGGAATGCGGGGGTGTATCGAAAATTCATCGAAAAAAATAAGCTGTTCAAAAAAATCCAAAACCGGAAGCGAAAGTTACGCACGTTTTTTTGGTATCACTTTTTTCGTGATTACAATTTTGCAACTTTTATCGCGGATAACGATAGAGGGTCATAAGACAAATCTGCTAGTTTTTTGCCGAACTCGCTAGCTTTAAAATGAAGGGCGCTATGATTTTTTGAAAATTTTGAGTTTAACGCCCAATTACTCGAAAACGGATGAATCGATTCAAATGATTTTTATTTTCTGAATAGTATATCAAGGGTAAAATGAGGTGATATAAAAAGTTTTTTGAAAAATTATAGGGGCCTAAATTACGAATTTTCAAAATTTTGGAAATTTTCAAAAAATTATTTCTCAAAAACTGCTCCAAGGAATTTTTTTAAACTTCATATGTCGATAGACCTCGCAAGGGGCTATCGATATATTTTTTGAAGAACTCCCTAATTTTCCTGTGGCGCCCTCTACGAAGCTTGGAAGTTTGAAACTTCAAACTCCTTTAATTAATAAACGAAAAAAGATAGGAAGCTGGGGTTTTCACTGAATCGCTCAGTACGTAATGGAGCATATGAATATGCAAAGAAATATTACACTCGTGGATATATGTAAGCGCACCGGCCCCCTCCCCCTCTTTTTTAGAAAAATATTTTTTTTATTCTAACGGTTGTTATTTGTTTGCGCCAAAGACTCTTTTTCCGCGAAAATAAAAAAATCGATTTTTATGCCCTACAAAATATAATTTCCAGGGACTTAGAAAATTTTACCTCGGTAGCAATAGCGATCGGTACTAGTTAGACCGCGCGACGGCCTAGCGGTACGGACAGCCCTGCGCACTTTGGTTCAGAACCATTGCCATACTGTCGCGCTACATTCATTTCTTTAACCGGTATTACAACAACAAGTTATAAATTATTTATCAAAATTTTGTATTTAATACTTAATTTTCGAAATCGAGATTTTAACGAAAATATCCGTTTTGGGTCTCTAGGAATCCAAAAAAGTGGTTTTTAAAAAATGTCTGTCTGTTATAAAATCACAGCAAACTCAATTTGCAGTCACAATATCACGTATATAGTAGAGAATGAAGTATGCCTGGTTGCATATTAAAAGGAAATTAAGGGGCACCGCAGATATTTGGCGGGACTTCTTACAAGCCTTGTAAGTCTATTCGTTACGAGGCAAGGTTTTAGGATAGCGCTTGTACAACCGTTTTGAGGAAAATAACTCTACTGTTGAATAAAGATGATATGAACAGTTTCCAGTATGGGAAAGTCCAGGGAGGCAGTCGCGTCCACTTATTCTGATCTTAAATGCTGGTTAATATCGCTGGCACCTCCATGGGCTATGTTAAATTCTGCACGACACTTTTCACATCTGACGTCAGGTGGAGTAGTTCTTTGCTTTATAAACGGGTACTTAGTCTGCAGATGAACATTAAAAGTACACTTGCGATTAGGCATTGTTAAAATAAAGGGTTCATATAGAAGAAACTTAAATTAACTACAATAACGCACGTCGATAAAAAAAGAATAATCAATCAATAAGAAAGATGCTGTCTTGTACGTCAGGTTTGGGCATGTGTACTCGGATCCGAAGAGCGCGCGGACTACTTACAATGTGTGAGATTAATTGGCATGCCGATGATTTTAGATTTTTAGCGCTTTTTTTCAAAGTTGTTACCGTGGGTTGCTCTCTTTCTAAAAACGGGACATTTCGGCGTCCCGAAGCTGTGTTTGGGGACAACGGGACAGGCTACCTAAAAACGGGACGGTCCCGTTCAAAACGGGACGTATGGTCACTTTAAGCATACATAAACACGTAAAATTGTTCCCCAATAGAATAACTTTGGTAATATAATAATAATTAGGGTCTATATATATTCTTAATTATTCCCCAACATTACAAATCCCGGACACAATCAAGTTAACGAAATGATATGTGAAAATAATGTAATCATAAATAACCTCAAAATTATTAACTTGAAATAATATTAAATTCACTTCCCTGTTGCAAGTGTAACGCCTATCTCCGCGAGCAGGTTTCAACGTGGTTACCACCACAGCCAGCGTTTGGAACGGTCGAGGAAAAACCCATCCCCAACGTTCTCGGTGATGTTTGCATGCTTAGTTGACCTTATCAACGGAGTTTCCAACCGAATGTATCTTGCCTAATTCAAATTACAGCGAATATTAGCACTGAAGTTTCGAAACATTTAAGACTGGACAATCTTTCTAAGAATAAATAACTCACCAGTCGATGGAAAACTGGCCAAAAAAAATCTGTTTGACCGGAATAATCTCTATATTGGAACACTAATTCCTGGAGTTTTTTGACTTCCTCTAAACTAGGACCCAACTCCTGTGCCGG
Source organism: Limonius californicus (assembly GCA_014611495.1). Classification (NCBI taxonomy): domain Eukaryota; kingdom Metazoa; phylum Arthropoda; class Insecta; order Coleoptera; family Elateridae; genus Limonius; species Limonius californicus. The sequence goes on from JABXWE010047810.1 coordinate 8,863, forward strand.
CCGTGAAGTTTTAAATCGGAAAACTAATTTCCAAATCGATAACAATTTACCAAAATGTTCACTCACTGGGCACGTATATGTCCGACCAACCGTCAATACTCAAGTCTTCGTTTCTGGACTTCGTTCGTCGTTCTAAAATTTTTCGGTTTCCCTTTCAATTTTCCTAAACTCCAAAACTATGCGCATAAGTCGACCGTGTCTTTCGAATTGTAAAATGTAAAACGGGTTGCTTTCAACCAGGCGCGGAATTCGTTACATGTCTCCCAAATCTCAACCCCGCCCCCTGTTTTTCGGTCGTGTGCCATTTCCTCTTCTATATCTCATCGACGTACTCCCTCATTGATTTTACGGGAGCAGCCTTTCTTATTTCTTCCAGTTAGTCTCTAGCAGAAAAGGCATTTCGGCTAATTTGTGTCCTCTATTCTAAACATATGCCGAATTCATTTATAGCCTTTTTTTCTATCATCTGAACTACCGTTCCTGTGGCTGACATTACATTTCTCACAGCTTAGTTTTTTACTCTTTGTGTTTTTGACAGCCTAGCTCTTTTTCATAAATAATACAATAGCTATTGCTCTTAGTATGCGTTTCTCTACTTCCTCTTACCATACTTCAATGCCGTAGCAGAGTACCGTCTCAACCAAAACCTGACCTTTCGCCTTTTATTGTTGTTACCGATATTCTTATCCCATCATGTGGTTGCTTCCACCTATAATTCGCAATGCAATCAATATTCTGTTCCTCCTGCATGTTATCGTACGCCTTTCTAAGGTCTGTAAATGTTATATGTATTTAGCCATTTTTACTAATTGTTTTTACCACTAACTGTTATAAGATTAACAGGTTGGCTGTACAAATTCGACCAGACGAAAAGCCGTTTTAATATTCAGCGATATCGTTTCCGATTTCTTCTTTCAACTTTTTCTGTGTAATGTTCCTTAACAATCTGATTACGGTACGCATGATATTCTATCCCCTATATCTGTTTGTGATGCAGGAGATAATGGTTCTTCAGGTTTTCTATTTGATATAGAAGGTTTACTCAACCATTTTGAATCCGTTTTGCATGAATCCCACTTAGTTGAGGTGATCATGCATTCTTCATTTATCTAGCTTATTCTTCTACTTCCTGCACTGATATTAACCTAGTTATCTTGTCTGGTATCACTGTTTAAAATTACTTTTCTTCTCCCTACAAACAACAATCATAATGCTCTTTTCAATAGTTAGTAGTAATAAATAATGACGACTTCTCTTTATTGTTTGTCTTAATACTTCTTATGGTCCTCCTTATTTCTGTTGACTGTACCCAATCTATACATGAACTAACCTCGAAGCATTTTTGTTCTCACAAATTATGTTTGTCTACCTTCATTATACTCCTTGGCCTATATTTTATTTTGTATTCGTGTCGGATTTGGTATGGTTCGTGTGTGAAATGCTTTCAATATAAACAATATTTTTTTTCAGTTATTACTTGTATTTTTTCCTTAAGCTAAAAAGGTGATTTGTTGATATTCTTATATACGAGTTGTCCTAATATTTCTGGTACTGTTTTATATATGACACTGTTACTGTTTTTGTATTCTTCTTCGATCTCCTCTACATGTAAAATATTGTCCAGTTCATTTGTGAATTTTCCTGCCAGTCAATTTGTTTTGCATGCTGTTGCATGTTATTAACTAAAATTTACGATAACTGGAGGAGGGCATAATACAGGTTGTATAAAATACAGTAGTACGCTATTACATTCTTATAAACAATGAAAGATCCAACTTCGGTTAAATGGGAGAAAATTTGAACATTTATGGGATAAGTTTCTGATACAACCCACAACCTGCTTGGTATAATCAAAAAATTTAAATTGGTCGATTAAAGCTTTTTTTTCGCATTACATAGAACGGTAAGCCGATTAAGCGGATTTGGAAATAACAAGTCATTCATTAAAAATTTAATATTTCATAGTTTTCGCGACACAACATCAAACTAAATCTTTAAATAAGAAGTATATTATAATTTTAGAACATTTTTTAATGATATATAGCTTGACCAACTTATTTTCACAAATATTAAAGATATTTAATAGATATCTTGTATCGTTTGCCTACATAAATTACATTTGCTATATTGCAGGTATCTATTAAACGAAAGGTCCCCAATGTTATAATTTAGTACTTTTATAGAGGTACGATATTCATTAAGCTGTTAGAATTATTGTTTCTGTTACTCAGGTAATATGATTAAGGCATTATAAATTATGCACACTTGCACAGATCATGGTTTAATGGTGATATTAATGATGTATTATTATTATTTGACAAAAATGTTGTCTTTGTAGAACTTGAAATGCAAATAACTTTCATTTGGGTTTGCATTTTTGTGGATATTTTTGATGCTGTACAAATGTTTAATAATTTATTGGTTACGAAATAGTGTAACAAATTTTTATTGCAAATTTGTTTTATGACGGTTTGTCCAATTCTAGTTTAGTGTTCGACAGTTACGCCTATCAGAGAAATAACGGAGCTATAAAGAACAGAGTTCCATTTAGAAAACAGACAATAGAAAAACAGACTTTCTAGGATTCATAAATCTTTCACAATTCAGCATTTTAATAACTCTCCGGGACACCCAACCCTTTGGTTTTAGAGTTTTAGAGTTTTAGAAGTTTTAGAAGTACGAACTATTAAACTCATTGTTGGGAGTCCATATGGCACAATCGTATACTTTTCGACCTTTTCCGAATTTATAGTAATTTAGCTGAATTAGGTTCAACAGATCCACGCGGGGTATTGTTAAAAACTGTCGGACACTAAAACCCGAAAGTCAGAAAAGCCATTAGCTTCTTCCCTAAATTAAGATTTTAAGATTTATTGTAGTTTGGACATTTCCGAATTTATAGCCGCTATTTGTAGTTGAGGCCTAAAGAGCAGCTCAATTAACATGTGCATTTGTTTTGTTGTCACTCGAGAACTGGGAAGAACTCGCCGATCATAATGTTACATTACGTTTTGGCAGGTTATTTAAATTACACAGTTCCAGGCTGACTATGAAAAACTTATAACTAGCCACACGGTTTGTCAGAACTTGAAGGAATTAGGAAGGGCCAAATAAACGTCGAGCATCAATAAATATACTTAAAAGTTAAGTGCTTGAAGTGAAGTACATTCAGGGGTCAGTAAACAAAGAGCAGCAAAGTGTCCCAATGGTGGGCAACAAGCACATTTAGAACAGAGCTCCATTGGTACAATCTTTACCAAAGGGCCTGAGTTTGCGGAAAGCTTCCGCCTCCAAAAAGCTGACTTGGTAAAGAAGAAAGATTAGTTTAGACAGTCTTGAATTAGCTTGGTGTCGATAAACACCTAAATTCCAAGGAGTTTCCATATAGCACCAAGGTGTCCTAATCATTAGCAGCCTCCTTACCGCTCGGGCAGGCTAGATTAGTTTAATTAGGTATAAGCAGAAGTTGTAAGGATCAGGGATAAAATCAAAACAAAGGCTCCCCTGGCTTCCTGTTACACTAGCTAGACACAAATTAAGTGAGCTATAAAGCTCTGCCAGATAACTGAAATTCCATATAAGGGTAAGCATTGAAAATATATCGAGACTTCATTTTCGCTTATATGATCCTTAACTACTGACAACTTTTCTTAAAAAAAAAATGTTATTGTTCCTAAATATTGTAAACCGTTGACTGCAAACAGCTGTTAAATTACAGTATTATATATTGTGATTTATTTATGATACAGAATTTGTTTCTATAGCCTAACTGTATCACAAATTTAAAACTTTTTTTTTATTATTGATGTATGTTTTGTGTTTGCAATCTGTAAATTTACAATAAGCAAAACATATGCTAGAGACTAAGTGACATGAAAACAATGACATGAGGTTGAAATCCAATGATTTACAACACAGAAGTAACTTATAAATTACATGTTTGCTTTATAACACAAGTTATGTATTGATACTTTACATTAAAATCTATATGGCAAGTCTAGAGGTTTATATCTCTTTAATCTTTGTATGTGAGTACAATTATCTAGTAAATTTAGGACCAATGCATTTGAATGAGATTCTAAATTAATTTAAAACTTGAATGTATATTTTTAAACTTTTTAAAATATAAAATAAATTTATTACTTATGGTATCTGGCAAGAAAACATTTATTTTAGATGAATGTAATTTTATTTGTGAACTTTTATGTTGAACTAGTCATAATGTAAGACTATACAAATGTTTACTTAAGTTATATAAATAAGAAATAGTAAATACTAGTGTTATTATATACAGTATTCATTAAATAACGTTGAGGTTGGGTCTTGCGCAATTTTTAAATAAGGTATGCGATTTTAAGGATGAATTATTTACAATGACTTATTTTAAACAATTACACACATAACATACGTACATCAAAGTGAGTATTCTCTACAATATTTGATCAGTCAGAAAAATATGTTTTGATTATGAAATTATTCTACGAAATATTTTCTTAATCATTTCTAATTATTATATTACATTACAATCTTACATTGTAGAGATAACACTTAAAATGTACCAATATAAATATCTAAGTTTTACTTTCTGTATTCATCATCTTTTGATTGCGGTTGTGATGCGAGGTATCGGAGAGCTTTTTCTATCAGAGGTGGTATCGGTGGCGGTGTTGGTAAATGATCACCTTGGGGTTGGAATCCGTTTTCATCGGCAATGTAAATCAGTCGAATATTTTGACCATCCGGAGAAGTATACTGGAATTGTCCTTGGGCAACCTGAACTTCCCCATCCTTGCTACCAGCATTTTTTAGGAAACCTTGCTCTTCAGCGTAAATACCATTTCCAGTCTCATAAGCGTAGTTGTAGGTACCATCTGGATTTACTTCGCTTACTTGTCTAATGATTGGAATTGGTTCTCCGCTTAATTGAGCTGCAGAAACCGCTGCGATCAATGCACATGTCGTAATCTGAAACATATAATTGCACACTTCATGAAACTGGAAAGACAAAATAATAGCTTATTGTTAGAATTTGTTGCATCAACGTTTGTGCATTTGTGATTGTCTTCCTAAATGAAAATTTTTATTTTGTAACGATTACATAATTAAACAAGAGAAGTGCGTAGCAGCTTCTTCCGCGATGGCGGTTGTTTGACGACAGAAGTTAAATTTAAAGTTAACACAAAGAAAACGAGTTGACAAGTGTACCTACCATAGCAAAAGGCAATATACGCACTACAAAGAATATAAAAACAAGAAACAGCACTAAAGTGACAAGGAAAGAAGGTAAAGAACAAGCATGACACAAATAAATCAGAGATACGAAGAGACTTGTAGCGGTAGGTTCCAAGAATTTCATCGTGTCCGTAAATTTCTCGAACCTGTGGAATGTGTTACTATTTCAGCCACATTTTCTCAGCGGTACGAACAACGAAATCAGCTTTCTCCAAGATGATATCACGTCCGCTGGAAATGCGAGAGGGGTTTAGAAGCGCATCCCAAGAATGCCAAGACCATCACTCTTCCACCGCAGTACTACAGAGAGATCGATGGTATTCTAGTTCCAATTCAAGTTGTGTACATTTCGTTATTATTATTTTGTATTGCTGTTGTTATAGTCGTTTATCATTAAATCTTTTATTACACGCACGGTATATATTTATTTAGCGCAACTAACGCTAAAGACTAAAAGATATTGTCCGAAATAATTAAATAGAAAAAATTGTATTACGTATAAAATTGAGGTGTGATGGATAGATTAAATAGACATTTCCGTGTGAATGACTTGAAGGACACAGATATAATGAGTTAGATCAATCTCGAAATAGCCTAACTGAAGGTTGTAAGGAAACAAAATATCAAGTTGAAGAGTCCTTACCGATAAAAAAGCTAGAGGCAACAATGCAAAAGCATGTTGGGAAGCATTGAAAAAGAATAACTACTGCTAATATTTCAATATGTGGTACTTTAACGGCCGTTCTCCCTCGCAAGGCAATGGCAAACCAGCGAGGTATTCTGGCTAGTAAATCTTCTCTGGAGTAGAAGTATTTACACTTCCCGTGGCTCGGAGCCCAAGTTAAGCTGTAGGTCCTCTATGTCTGTGGCAGTTTAGACGCGCAACACAGGCATAGGAGAAAAGATCGCTACGTCTCGTAAGAGATAAAGTATTCAAAGAAGAAGAAAGAAATTAAGAGGACAACAAGCGGTAGGAGAATAGCATTCAACAACAGATTGCAACAAGGTTTCATTAATAAGGTGTTGGTGAAATGCCAAAAGAGTGAGATAGAAAGAAGAATAGACGAACCATGCAAAATAGGAAGAAGCACTCGGTACCTGAATTTTTTAAGCTAAGGTCGCAGTTTAATATTCCCTATAATGCGGTTTCCGGGAATCCTAAAAAGAACAAACGAAAAAGTTATAAATCAAGCAAAATAGGTAAAAAATATTATACAATAGTTCACTCTACGACTTTTTGGTCATGTAAATATTATTTGAGAACGCAAGCTTAGACGGGAATCGAAAAACTTAGGGTCAAGGCGTAAGGGAAAACTGAAGATAGCGTAAAGGAAGCCTAAAGAAGCAATAAATTGAAGGGTGTTAGTTGGGAAGATGCAAAGAAATTATTTAAAGTTGGAAGAATTGGTTTTGGAGAAGATGTTTAAAAACAATCCTTAACACCGAAAGGTAGGAACTGATTAAATAAGAAAGTAAAGTAGCAAATGGAACCTTTCCTCAATTTGATCAAAATTAGTTCAAATAATATAACTGCACTCCATGGAGAAGGCCGCTAACGCATTTAGTAACATGTAAGCGTGTAAAATGTAGTTTCTTATATTAGATCTGACTAGTTTTCCTAAAATTTGTGTGATAGAGTGGGTATTTAAGTCATTTTAATATAATTTACTCTGTAGTTTAGCAAATGTGGATTAATTAAAAGTATGGACATTTTTGGAAATTAATAGCGATTTGTGACCCCACAAAAAATATTCGGGCTTTATCAATTGTTAAAAAAAGTAGGTGGTCACAATATATTGGTGTGCAGTGGATAAGGTATTTCATTAATGAATTAGCTATGAATCAAACGGCAACGTGTTAAAGATAATCAGCAACAGCGAATAATTTGTAGACTGACAATAGATTACTACAAGTTCATTTAATTATAACATAATTAACGGATTTATACATATGCAATTAACCAAATTCAAATGAGTTCAGTCCTTATAGAAAACAACATTTCGTAACCATTGTTATAATAAACTTTCGTATGCTTTGATTAAGCAATGACATTGGTTCTAGTGACTTGACGTATTCAGCAGCTTTAGCCAGAAAATTGATTAATTAAGGAAAGATTCTTATCGTTGACATTAATAATGAATACCACTTTAAAGATACCACAACCTTGTTTAGCAATAAATAATTATGACTTGGTTGCTTGTGTACACTCTTCCAACAGATAAAAGTAGTTAAAATGCTAAGCAGACGATAGGGAATAGTTTAGTAAATGTTCTTTAAAGTATACAAACATGCTATAGCTTCATATTTAGCAGCCTTCCGCATTTTAAAAATCCTTCAAACACGCTTGTTTAGTTCTGACCAATTAAAAGAAATTAAAGACTAAGATTTGGACTTCCAGCGTATGTTTATAACTTTTAAAGCTAAATAAGCACACAATAATACTGCTTTAGAAAACGTAAAACTAGACTTTTCTAAAGTACGAGCAAGTATGAATAAAGTTCTTCTTCCTTTTAATTTTTAATTTTAAACAGTTAGTATTTGGCCTTAGTTCCGTTTATATTAATTTTGATAAATATGTCTTTATCAACAAAACATTGCAATATGTTTGAAGCGCGAAACTTGCTCATCATTAATTATTGTATTTGCTTGTACAACTAATGTCTTTGTATTGTATAACAAATTATTGAACAGGATTTTAGCCTTTTTATTGTAGTCTTACTCATTAGAAAGTTGCCATAAAAATTGTGCATTGTTTGCTACAATAGCTTTCACAATATTTTGAAAGTTTGTAATATAAACGAAATTAAACATCCTGGTGTTACTATTGTAGTTTTACACAAAAAATAATAATTTTATAACTCTGCATACTATGTATATTATTTGAAAAGTGATATAAGAGTTTAACATGGGTAATTCGAAAGAGTTAGTAGTATATTATTTCTCGGGCCAATTTTGCTACTCGCTATTAGTGTAAATACAGATATAACACTTTTCTGAATCAGTTAAACATATTTATTTTAAAATTTATCATAGAAGGTACTTTACATAATGTTTTGTTCAAATGGCAGTGCTCTAAATTGCATATAACACATATCAATAATTTAGTAACGTTTAATTCGAGTCTAGTCTTGTTATGTGGGAATAGCAATTTAAATATTGATTAAGGAAAAAATTTTATTATCCCGTTGCAATAAAAAATATAGAAACACTAAAAAGAGTTAGAACCCTCCTGGATTTTAACAAGGATTCTACCGCTAGGTTATTACGACCAGGAACATCTGCTGTTGCAAGCGCGCATATCACCAAGTTAGTTTTAATATTACTAGGAATACTAAAATATATATTTAAAATTTTGTTTTCAAATAAATGGGTACTAAGTTAAGGTCCATTTATGGGGATAGCTAAGTTTATTCATAATCTACAATTTTAGAATTTCTCATGTTAAAGTCCTACGTCCACTTCAAATGATATACCTGCAAGACCCTGATAAGGTTTTGTCATAAATGTACTGTAAAATCAACAAAAGAAATTGTGATTAAATGATTGATGTAGAAAAAAATCAAGAAGTATACAAATATGAAAATCTAAGACCTAAAAGTAGAGGAAAACCGGTTAAGAAAGAAAGTGAGGGTATAATTCGTTATCATTAATATGAAAGTATGTTCCCTTCTTTGTGGTTTTTATTAATTACACTTATGTTTCTAGATATTATATTCGTAGCTATTTAAAATTTAAATTACGTAAATAATAATATATAATTTATTTTGCACATAATATTTCTTCTCATCAATTGTAAGTACAAATTGCTGATTTTTAAAAAACTGACAGCTTCTGAAATTTCCTATAAATATCCTAAAATGTTGTTTTTAATATTAAGAGAAATGCACCTTCACAACATGCGTTAAAAGCTACAAGACATAACTTACATATTTGCTGCCCTTGGTGCATAAATTTACATAAATAGAAAAAGTAAAGATTAAGCAGCAAAACCCATATCCACCAAAGATTTCAATTAAATTGATTGCGGCGGTGTATTTGATATTTGTGTTTTACTAATAAACCCTCCTTGTTGAGCCATTAACGTAAAATTAATTATCGTTCAAAAGAAACGTTCTCATTTATTCCAAGACTAATAGTATTAGCTGGAAACTTTATTTTAATTAATACTGTTTCAAAAAACATAATTAAAAACGACTTGTTTGTATGATTAAATGTCTAACTAGTTTTTTAATTGTTGTCCCATTAGTGATATTAAATTGTTAAACAATTAATTATTTCTTGTAGAAATTATTAAAAAATGGCAAGAAGAGACTGAACATAAGCATCGTGATTTTACTTATGCATAATTTAAATTGCAAATTATTTGAAATGCGTTTTTAAATTCAATCGCATTCTTGTAATTTACTTTTGCTTAGTAAAAAGTTAAAATGGAAGTGGAATTTGTATAAAACCTTGGCTCTCCGAATTTCCCACCAAGTTCGAATGTGCGTGATTACAAAACCTGGGATAAAATCCCAAATAACAAGTAATTCTATGTCACATCCATCTTCTTCGATGGTGGCAACTGGTAAAAGAAAAGAGTTTCACCTTCGAAGGCCATTGTGCTGCGATAATTGAGGTTAAATTAGTATCCCAAAATTGACATTATAATGGCATTTAATTTATGGCAGTTATTGGTTTATAGGAACCTTAAGCAATTTTTCAAAAGGCTAATTTCGAAGTCTGCTTCTACTGAGATAATGTTCAATTTAATTTTAAAAACACACATAATTTATGTTGAATGTGTATTCGCGGAATAATTAAAAATTAAAAATACTACCTTAAGCGGATGTTGAACACAGGTTTAATCGATAATGACCAATTATAATTCTTTTACTTTCGCATAATGAACTGAAACTTTGTATTGGTTTCATCGATACACCTACATTTGTTATTAAAATTTGTTTTCTGATATTTAGAAATTCAAATTAATAAGGTATTATAATAATGTACGTCAATATTATCGCATACAATTTTATTTTATTAATTACTGTTATTTAAATATGAGTCCAATCTTAGACAACTTTTCATAAAATATAACAAATTCCAAAAGGACGACCTTTAGGCAAAAAACATAAATAATAATTATAATTTAAGGGTTGTAACATATGGATCAAGTACGTAAATAAAAGTTCAGAGATAATAGTATATTAAAGAACTAGTTTCATAAGGCCTTTTCTTAACGCACGAGTCCATGTTTGAAAAACGAGACGCGAAGCGTCGAGTTTTTCAACGGA
>JABXWE010047811.1:0-12261 GCA_014611495.1 Limonius californicus
TACTGGGAAAAGTAACCTTCAGATTAATACCTTTTTGTGGTTATTGACAACGTTATTGCTGAACTTGTAAAACGTAGAAGGGCCTACTCAGCTTTGGAAGATTTGTTTGGTTTTCTTGAGCATATTTTGTAAATTGAGGACAACGATTTATTAGAAAGGGCATCAAAATTGCAAATATGTATAAAGGTGACCTGCACGAGGATTTTCTGAATAAGTGCATCAGATTTAAAAGTTTTATAAAGGATTTTAATTTTGATGAAGACTGTGAAGCAGATAGTAACTCGTGTTCGTTGGTTGAAAGATCATTGCGGTTATTAAAAACCAAAAAATTACGTCAACTTTTCCAAACATTGATGTGGCCTTAAGAATCTTTCTCTCCATTCCTGCAACCAACTGTTCGGGCTTACTTGAGAAGTACACTGGAGGATGATAAAAATAGTAATCATGTTTGTTTTCACTTGAGTCGGAAATTTTGAGCAAGTTTAATTTTTCCGACATTATCGAAAAGTTTGCTAGTGGTAAAGCCAGAAAAGTTTCGCTTTAGTATTTAAAAGTAGATTTATTCTTTTTTGTTCTATTCAGTGAAGTAATATAATGCATATTAAAACCTAGTTCCGCTGTTTAAATTAAGGGTTAGTTTTTATTTACTCTTTACACTCCTTTTTACAGGCGCCAATTAACTTTTAGCCTAAGGCGCCTTAAACCTTTAAAACGCCCCTGGCTGTACACTGAATAGCACGATGTCCAAATTCTTGACAATTAAAGCACTTCAAGAAATGCAGCGCCATTGGCCGATCATTTCACAGACCTCGACGACTGTTGTAGGATTCTTCGCCATAATAGGGTCGTTTGTTCTTTTTTGGTGTCAGACTCTTTACATGTGACATACTGGCTATCGAAGCTGGACCTAGAGATTGATAGTGCTCTAACGAAGCAAGGAAGCCCCCATACAGCTCCTCTGGTGTTTCACATTGGAAAGCTTTTGCATTAGCACGAAGTACTTCTGGCAAACCTCGAATGATGCACGAGATAGCTGCTGCTCTATCCAAACGACAACGTTGAGTTAACGCCAATTCCGCATGAAAATAGTGCGTCATGGTTTCATTGGGTACTTTTTTTCGAGCTACTAAATTTTCTAACGTCACGGCATCATCGTGAAGTCGCGGGAAGCCAGCCCGCAAAGCAACCTTCCACTCCTCCCAGGTTTTTGCATAATTTTCAAGGTGGTTATACCAGTCCCTAGCTGCACCAGATAATTTTCCTTGCATATAGTACGACTTGGTGTACTCGTCCCAACAATGTATTTCATCCATTTGTTCTATCTTATTTAACCAGCTTTCGATATTATTTTCGGGATCATCGGGATTAAAGTGGGGAATTAAATCAATATAGTTGGGTCTAGAAAATGATTGCATGCCAACTACTCTAGTATGCGTACCTGTTGATTCTTTCTTCTTCAAATATTCTTATGAAACTTTTCTTCAATTAATTTTTCAAACAGTCCTTGAGCTGATTCTTGTTCAGAATCGCTGGATGACGACATTCTACTTTGCTTAGCCTCTTCTCGCCCTCTTCCCCGTTTTCGTTTTGATTGTCTCATTGTTTTGTTTTCACGTTACGCACCAGAGAAGTTCCAATAACATCGGTCACCCGTCGGCTTACGCACCGGTACATTTGCACTGAATGCTTACTCTATGATTACACAATATTACTGCAATAGTTGTCTTTTTATTTATTTGCACTTCTGCAGGCAGTATTATATTCGCTGCCAATTACTAGGTAGTTCATCCCACTTCTGACAATTAATACACCTATTTCTATTAAAATGTCCCAATAAAACACAGTTAATTAAATATACTGCTTTATTCACTACTTCAAACATCTGCACTTCACGACTCACAAGCTTCGAATGTGTTTTTTTTTAACAATTTACGCAAGACATTTACACGCTGGCATGATGAGGTCATTCTACTGCGTGTGTAACAATATATTGTTTGACTACATGTGAAAAATTTAACAATTTGAGAACCTCTGACATAACCAAACTCACCTTATCCCACTGCATGGGGTGGTATGCGGAACTGGCAACACTGTACAGGTTTGTTCCATAAGAAATACCTACATTGCCCTATGCAGCCCACGGAGCATTCAAAGTGTGAAACCAGAATAGTAACATTTACATATTAAATAATATTATTCACCCCAATTTTTGAGCAAATCAACCATAGGACTATGTATTTATTACATTTATTTCTACAATTCGAAGCATTACATTGCTTTTAATGTACAAAAGATTTAATTTAAAAAAACCAATGTGGATGTGCTGTAATGTGACCATGTCGACAAGCTGTGTATATATTGTAACAAGTTGCCAGGGCGGGAATGGTAGCAGTTTGGGCCATAGGAATTGTCCCGAATGTGAAACCAGCTGCAGCGAAACAGGCAACAACCATCATGCCACATGAATAGCCTCTGCGAGTTCTACGTTCAGCCGCTATTAAAACCTTACTATTTGGAATTGTACCACACAAAATCGCAAAGATAACCACAACTGCAAATTTATTGAAAGCCATTTTCGATTATTTTGGGGTACACTTATTTATATTTCCTCTGCTGTAATTTTTGTCAGCAAGGAATTTACTACAACTGCATTTGCGGTGTTCACTAAATACCTTTACTATTAGTCACTAGTTTAATAATGTGGTATTTTTTATACAAAATATAATTTATAGCATCGGGCAATTATTATGCAGGTTATTTATTGTGTTCAAATACTGAAAATGTCTAATAAGAAACGTTAAATTTGTAAAGCAGTTCTTGATAATAATCGTTATACTATGTGCTATACAATATTCACTAATAATCTTAGAACAAAATTAGATCTCATATCAAATCCTAAAGAGGCTAAAGTAATACAAAGTTGACCAAGCCCAAGATATGGGGACTATTAATTAATTATTACTTGCTCAGTCCAGAGGGGAGGATGTGGGACTGCAGCCCTCTCCGAGCTCTACTGTATTTTGTCCTGAATCTCTAATAAAATTATCACTGGAAATTATTTCCTGCTCGGTGTACGTGTTAATACAACCAACAATAAAAATTTGGTATTTCACACATTAATTAAAAACAAACACTTCTAGAACTCGTATATTGATTTTACTGGTTAAATATGTGAGTAAGTACAGTAAGACCTCGTTTAACGCTACCCCGATTAACGCTGATTTGACATAACACGTTTTTTTTTAATTATTTTAAGCCAAGGTTATGCTGTCCAGTGTCCTTAATGTAAATAAAATTGGCTATTATAATAGAAGTGATTGGAAGCAGGAATGAGAAGTGATTGGAAGCAGGAATGAGAAGTAAGTCATTATTTAATAAATAGTTGTTACGTTCAGGGTACTGTTCTCGGTAAAGATATAGAATATCTCATGGTTTCCATGTTTTACTTATATCTCAATCCACTGTCAGTAAAAATATGACCATATTTTTTTTGGGTTGAACGAGGGTTGCCTTTTATATTTCAGGATTAGAGAACAAAATCAAATATTTATCATCGAAAATGGCTTTATTGTTTTTCAAAATATTCTCAATGAAGATCAATACATTTTTGCATGCGTGTGAACCAATTTTCGAAGCACTTTTTCCACTCCGATTTAGGTTTCTCCAAAACACGCATTTTGAACGCACCAACCGCTTCTTCGGGTGTCGAAAAACGTTGACCTCGCAATTTATTTTTGATGTTCGGGAATAAAAAGAAGTCATTGGGTGCCAAATCAGGACTATACGGCGGATGACTCATCAAGTCGACGTTTTGAGTGCTCAAAAAGTGACTTATTTGAGCCGATATGTGAGAGCTACCATTGTCGTGGTGAAGAATGATCCGTCTTCGGCGGTTGGTTTTCCTTATTTCTCCGAAGACTTGTGGCAAACAAATGGTTGTGTACCATTCAGAATTGACCATTCTAGGTTGCACCAATGGTACGGTTGAGACATGTCCAGTTTTTCCGAAAAAACAGGCGACCATTTGCTTCGAAGTGCTTCGAGTACGAACGACTTTTGTTGGGTTTGGCTCGCCTTGGAAGACCCATACTGTCGCCTGCTGTTTACTTTCGGGCTCATACGCGTAGATCCACGATTCGTCACTTGTAACGATGTCATACACATGTTTTGAAGCACCGCGATCGAATTTTTTGAGCATATCTTGCGACCAATTGACACGAGCTTGTTTTTGAGCGATTGTCAAATTATATGGGATCGATCGCGAACAAATCTTTTTTACGGCCAAATGTTCATGCAATATTGAATGTATGCTGGTCCCACTAATGTCCGAGGATACCTCAATCCCTTCACGAAATTCGTCGTTGAGCAAACTACGGCCACGATTGAATTCGGTAAACCATCGATAAACACTGGTCCTTGATGGTGCTTCATCGCCAAAAATCGAATTAAGTTCATCGATGCACTGTAGTTGAGTTAATCCAAGTCGAAAGTTGTAAAAAATAATCGCACGAAAATGTTTACGTACAATTCCATTTTTTGACCGATATGAATTTTTCAAGTTATGTAAACAACACAAATAGCGCTCGTACGTCAAAACGTTTTGAGTACGTATACCGTCAAAAATGTCAAACTTTACGATAGAGACGTCAGTTGCCAGATGGCAGCACCAGGGGTGCCCAATCCCGAAATATAAAAGGCAACCCTCGTAATACATTACTTTAAATAAATAATTTTTTTATTGACAATTTGCAAATTTACAATCTACTTCCATACAGAGTATTAAGTAAATGTGTGGCATGTATTTGTAGAGGAGGACCCCTGATATCAGTATATAACGAAAATTTAACGCAAGTTGTAAGTAAAACTTTATTGTAAGGAGAGAAACACAATTTGTAAAACACAGCGAAACATTTTACAATTTTATGAAACTACATAAGCATCTGAACCTTGTTTTACCTAGCAACATAACTTAAGGATGGTTCACATAGATGTTATTGAACTTAGCCCCCCCCCCCCACAATTACATTTTTATTTTAAACCTAACATAAACCTCAGTGTTTCAAACTATGGTTTCGGAAGTAGTTTAGTCAATGCATCAGCCAACTGATTCTTCGTATCCACATACCATAATTCTAATTCTCCAGTTTGTATCAGATTTTACATAAAGGCAATACTCACATTCTGTTCTTTTGAAACATAATTTTAGTATACTATTGTTAAAGCATTCATTCCAGCAACGTGGAGCTTGGTTTTAACCATACAATGCTTTGTTCATTCTACAGACTAAATTCTTATCGCTGCTGTGTTACCTTCTTGAAAAACCTCAGGTTGGTACATGTATACATTTTCCTTTAATATTCCATTTAAAAACGCTGTTTTAACATCCATCTGATGAAAAAAAATCATGTTGATTTCCAATTGCCAATATGGTTCGAACGGTTGTCAACTTGGTTACTGGGGCAAATGTTTCATTAAAGCCTAATCTCTTCCTTTGTAGAATCCTTTTCGCTACAAGTCTAGCTTTATATTTTACAGGACACCCATTTTCATTCTTCTTAATTTTGAAAACCTATTTATTTTTCAGAATTTTTACACTTTCCGCGGGAGTTGTTTTTATTCAAAGAATGCATTTCACTGTTTATAGCTTCCAACCACCCGTCTTCATCAGGGCGTCCTTTTATTTCCCGTATATTGTGCGGTAGATTTTCTACATAGCTTTCAGTACACAACGCTAAACATGTTGTATCGTAATCATCCTACCACACTGGTGCTCATCTGATGCGTTTATCAGTTTCCTTTTCAAGTTTTATTTGATTTACATCATCCATATTTTCGCAACTTCCATTTTCTTTAAACTCGTCATACATTTCCTCTTCATTTGAAGATTCCTTTTCCGACGAATCATCAGAGTCTGATTCATGCTGTTTCTCTTCGACACCATTTTTCCATGGCAGATTGTTTTTGTCATAATACGCAAACTTCTCTTCATCTAAAATTACATCTCTTCCTAAGACAACTTTTCTTGTAAGTGTGTCCCACAATCTATAGCCATTTGGTGCATAACCAACCATAAAGCATTTTACACTTGAATCGAACTTTTGAGGTACATATTTGGGTATATGTAGAAAGGCTTTGCAATTAAACACTTTCATTTTCGACAAATTTGGCTTAGTTCTAAGCCAAACTTCTACTGGAGTTACATTTTGGGTTTTCTATTTATTATGTACACTGCTGTTTGAACAATTTCATTCCATAAATCCTTCTGAAGCTTTGATCCTAGCATCATTGTTCGTGCTGTGTCCGATATGGTACGATTAATTCTTTCGGCCACGCCATTTTGCTGTGGCGTATACGGAATTGTGTATTCAAATGTAATACCTTTCATAGCACAGAAACCTTGAATTTCACGTGAAGTCTACTCTTTAGCATTATCACATCTAATTCTTGAAATTTTCCGTTCAAACTGTGTAGTTACCATAGCTTCGTACATTGAAGTATTTGAATACTTCACTCTTATTTTCTAAAATGTAAACTACTGTAAAATGAGTATAATCATCAATCAATCTAAAGAAATATTTCTTTCTATTCCAGGACGTTGGGGTTATTGGTCCACATACATCTGAATGCATTAATTCCGGTGGTCTCTTTGTAAATGGTCGTTCAATACAGAGTGGTAATTTAGTTTGTTTCCCTTCCACGCACACATTGCAAATATCTTTGGTAATTTGAATTTCTTGATTTATTCCATCAATCATTTTCAATTTTTGCAATTTCTGTAAAGACTTCATTCCTATGTGCCCCAAACATTTATGCCAAGTATTATTCATTTCCTCATTTGATTTAGCATAACTAGTCATTTCACTTGCATACAAAAACTCTATTTCATACAATCTCTTATTTCTTATTCCTGTCGCTACTAACTTTGAATTCTTAAATATTTTCAGATCTCCATTTTCAAATACTACTTTCATCTCTATCTCTATTTTTCTTACCGAGAATAAATTATATTCTAAATGTTTCACATACAACACGTCTTTTAAGCTGCAATTGATTTTCTCGCCATTTATTGTTGTATACACGTCGATATCACCAACTTGTGTTGCTTCTCTTGAATTACCAGACTTTGCAACCGCAATTCGCACACTTGGAAAGATCAAAGATCCTTCAATCGGATGAAGTATTTTCTATCGTTTGCCATATGCTCTGCAGCTCCCGAATTTAAAAACCAAACTATTTTATTAGTTCTTAGATCAGGATTACTTAAAGTTCCTTCTGCTAAGAATACAACGACGGCTGCATTGCATTTTTCTTCATTTTCTTTTCCGCTTCTCCTTTTCCTCTTTCCTTCCTTTTTATAATCTACATACGTACATTCTGACCTCTTGTGTCCCAAGCGATTACAGTTATAGCACTTGTATTTAAAGAATGCAGCAGCAAAGGCAACTTGATTTGGGTTTTCCCTATCATTTTTCGATGATAACATTCCTTGTTTCTGTTTGGCTTCTTCGTTCAGTAGTTTTCTTTTAACAAATTCCATCATTAGGATAGTATTTTCCGACATCGCTTCTAAAGCTGTTATTATAACATCATATTCTGTTGGTAACCTTAGAAACAAGTGACATATACGATCCTTTTCTTCCAAATTTGTTCCAGCATTTGCCAACTCTCTAACAAAACTGTCAAAATTTAAAAAATCCGCTTCCAAACGTTCTCTATGTCTCAATTTCATAGTTAATAGTTTTCTTCTGAGAATTATTTGGTTTGTTATTCGCTTTCTTTCAAATGCTGTAGTCAACGGCTTCCAAATTTTCGCTGGACTTTCCTTACCTTTGACGTATTCCAAGCTCCAGGTGACTGTCAGCCATTCTCTGTACAATCAACTATTTGCGCTTTCTTTTACTCTTAATTCTCTCCGTTAAATTCTTTTCAACTTGCCGCCTTTCCGCTGTTGAAACTTCCAATGGAACTTCGTACAGTTTAACATCGCGCCCTTCCAAACAATCTAATAAGTTTTGTTCCTCAAGTAATACTTGTATGCGATATTTCCAGTTACTGAAGTTTTTCCCATCAAACAACGGAATTCGGTATTTCTCGTCATTCATTTTATTTTAATTTGCAGTTTCACTTGCGTCACTTCTAAAGAGCTCGGTAAACCACGCTCTGCTACCATGTAGAGGAGGACTTCTGAGATCAGTATATAACGAGAATTTAATGCAAGTTCTAAATAAAACATTATTGTAAGTAGAGAAACAATTTGTAAAACACAGCGAAACATTTTACAATTTTATAAAACAATATAAACAACTGAATCTTGTTTTACATAGCAACACAACTTAAGGATGGTTTACAAAGATGTAACTGAACTTAACAGTATTAGACTTGTAAGGGAATCATCCACTGATGTTTCCCCTTGTAGATTGTAATTTTCTCGTTACGTTACGCAGTCTTCTCAGAATGGGACCTCTGTTGTATAATTGCTATATTAAGTCATTCGCATGGTTTGTTACTTGGTCTTTGTATTTGGTAGTAATTCGCTTAACCTCTTCCGCGATAGAAGGAATTTTCAGGTCAATATGGAGCGTTTGGTTGCTGATGTACCATGGGGCGTCTGCTATTGTTCTCAGTACTTTGGATTGGAATATTTGTATGATTTTTAGGTTTGTCGACTTGGCGCATCCCCATAACTGGAGCACATATGTCCATCTTCTTCGTTAGCCATTTCTCGTCCAATTTTGGTAATAGGCCTCTCTCATCTCTCGCCATTGAGTTCTATCTTGCGCGGCACGATTCCAGTTCAATCCACCTATTCTCTTCAGGTCGTCTCCCCAGCGCATCTGGGAGTCCTCTAGTCCGCTGTCCCATCCAAGGCCTCCAGTTTTGAATTTGGTTATTCCATCGTCCATCTTTGTGTCGTGCATTATGACGCGCAAAAGTCCATTTCAGTGTAGTTACATATTCTACGACGTTGCTTCTGATCCATTTGTTTGTCTTCCTGTCTGTCAACCTGATTCCCATTATAGCTCTTTCCATGGATCTCTGTGTTTTTGCAATTTTATCTATGTTAGCTTTGATAAGTCTCCACGTTTGACAACCATATGTGCGTGCTGATAATATGTATTGGTTAAATACCCTACTTTTTTGATATTGTGGTAGCTTGGGATTTTTTAGCACAAATGTTAACTTTCCAAATCCTACCCATGCTAATCGGATTTTTCGTTGTATCTCTGCTGTCTCTGTCATATGTCCATATTGGTTTAATAATAGCTTTATATAACAGTAACTTGTTACTTAAATAGAGTTTGGATGTTCGACCGACAAACCAATACATTTGTCAAAGTTTGAGATCCATCTGTCTGCGTTTTGTTTGGATATGCGTTTTCCAGGCGAGTCCAAGATATTTCGCTTCCGTTTTAGTAGGTACAGGTACGTCATTAATTGTTACAGGTGGGCAAGTGCTGTGCTTGATGATAAATGTGACTTGGGCTGATTTTGTTTGGTTGATCTTTGTTCTCCATCTATTGTACCATTTGGTGAGGTCCAGATGAGTTTGTTGATTTTAATTTTTTCCAATATTGTATTTTCACCTGCAGATAATACGGCTACGTCGCTCGTTCGCAAATGAGGCAATTGTAGTGTTATTTGTTTGGGGTATATCGGCGGTGTAAATTAGAAGTAGGAGAGGTCCAAGAACACTACCTTGGGGGACACCTGATTTGATAGAATGGAAGTTGGATTGGCAGTCATTATGTCTTCGTGACAAGTTTCTGTCGGTTAAGTAAGATTTTAAAGGAGACAAAAATTTCTGGATAATGGTCTTTTTATTTTGTATAGAAGACCCGCATGTTATTCCTTATCAAATGCCTGAGAAATATCAAGAAATACTGCATTACAGAATTTCTTGTATTCTTTTTTTTTTATTTGTTATAGCTGGATCTGCAAGGCAGTATGCAATACACGGCTATGTTATAAATAATAATATATCTGGCTACAACTTAACTTATAAACTAGTGAGGATTAAGTGTCATGTCACACCTCTGTCTTTGAATTATATTCTTAAGGCTATACATTTATAAATTAAACTAAGTCCTGTGGCATCTTTCGTTTGAGGCGTGTATGGATGTCTTTTTGTCCCAGTTCTAGTTTGGTAGCACTAGCACAAAACACCAAGTTCTGGAAGAACTTCTGAGTAATTTTATTGATGAATTCGGTTATTAGAGGAACACCTAGTTCATTGTGAATTTGGGTGTTACGCACAAACCACGGGCACTTTATAGCAATGCGAAGCACTTTATTCTGCATTGTTTGTAGTTTTCTCATTGTTGTCTTCGACGTATTACACCATATAGGGCAGGCGTAAGTGAGTATTGGCCGGAGGATTGCTTTGTAAATAAGAACTGAGCATTCGGTTCTGAGATGAGAATTACGGTTCACCAGAGGGTATAACATACCCAATCGGGTGTGGCATTCGTTGAGTTTATGGATGATGTGGAACCCCCAGTTTAGCCTAGCGTCCAAATAGACGCCTAAATACTTTATTGCTGAGTCCTTAGGGTTCCATCTTATCTCATTATTGTTTATTTTGATTGTTGGTAGTTGCGCATATCGTTTGAGAGTAAACATTTTCGTTTGGGATTTGCATGGGTTTATTTTTAATTTCCATTTGCTGAACCACCCAAGCGTATAGTTAATAGAGTGTTGTAGGTGTTCAATAGCTATTTCGGCACTGTAGCTCTGGGTTATTATCGCCGTGTCATCGGCATACATAGCAAGTGTTGAGTTATGTCTTGTATTCTATACTCTTGGAACTTACGTTGACTACCCTATGAACCTGTTGCATTGTGGAGTGACGTGCACGGAATCCGAACTGATGTTTAGGTAGTAGTGTCAGGGAGTATGCGCTTCATAGATCCTTTTGAGTAGGGGTCGTTCGAATACTTTGCTTGTTATAAGATGTTGGTTCGTGTGGAGGTTTTTGCGGTTTGTGGATCATGGCGATTTCAGCGTATTTCCATATTATAGGAAAGTAGGATAAACTTAACATAAATTACAACAAAGGTACGTTTAAAGAAGAAAATTAACAATATTATAATAAAATCGTTATTGTCTCCTTTCACGTAACTTAAATTTATTAAATTCCAATACCGCGTGTCACCTCCTCTGGCAATAACAGCCACTCTGCACCTTGCTGGCATACTCTCAATGCAATTATCAATATGTTCTTGTGGAATTTGATGCCACAGTACCGGCAATACATCCCTCAGTTGTTGCACAGTAGTAGGCCTTGGATTATGATGATCCAGCTGTCTCTGGAAAAGCATGCATTCTCGATGGGGTTGAGATCTGGAGATAGCGGAGGAAGAGCCAGATGGTTTATTTCTTCATCTTGAAGCATATCTAAAACAACCCGAGCTCGATACGGCCTTGCGTTGTCGTCAAGAAAAACAGAATATTCCCGTCCAACAGCGTTGCGACGGTTCAGAACATGGTCGATAATAATCTCTTGGGCATAACGTTGCCCCGCGGGTGTATCATTAAAGATATGGAGGTCAGTACGCCACCCTACAGACATTCCAGCCCATACCATAAGACCACCACCACCAAAGGTAACGACTGCTTGGGTATACCGAGGTAAGGTACGATGTCCGGCACTACGATATACACTTTGACGCCGATTATCACTGCTTGGACAATATATGCACTCGTCCGAAAACAGCATATCATCCCACAGTATCGCTTGTTGAAGCCTACTTCTTGACCATTCCACCCTGTGGCATCGTTGAGCCACAGTTCTTCCTGGACATCTCAGTAGGCGGTATGAGTAAGTCCTACTTCAAATAATTGATTTCTTACAGTTTGGTCGGAGACTTGGTTTCCTGTAGCAATTGCTGTAGATGCTGTGCAGTTGAAAAGGAGTGCTCTTGCATTAATTACCAGAAGTCGATCCTTACGAGGTGTTGTGATGCGAGAAGGTCCATTTCCAGGCCTTCTTGCAGTCGTGTCTGTTTCTCTAAGGCACGATAGGGCACGTGCGGTTACGTTCTGCGTGGTTCCTAACATATCAGCAATGTCGACCTGGCGATATTCTCTTTGGTGCATAGCAACGGCTAAATTTCGTTGTTCTATTGTTAAATGGTCTCTCTGCATTGTTGTTTATTATTAAGAACACAAATGTAACACACGAATAAAAAAACAATGAACAAAAAAGATCTTAAGAAGACAGGAAAGATTATTCAATCAAACATACAAACTCGACTTGACACT
>JABXWE010047812.1:0-13732 GCA_014611495.1 Limonius californicus
TACCTGTATGTCAAACTGTGTGACAGTTCAGGTAGTTAAAAATTTTGGCCCAACAAAATGTGAAAATGAACAAGTATTTAGTTGCAACTGATTTGTAATTTATTAAGGTAAGTAAATTACAGGTTTTTCGTCAAGATTTCTTTCTTTCTGGTACAATTTTCATATTGTCAGATTCTAAAGCTTAATATAGACGGGACAATCCCTAGGCTACTGCAATTGACTTTTTAAAAAATCACTTTGTATATTCTTCAACGAGTGTAGAATGACAGCTATTATTCACGAGGATGAAAATTCTGTCACGAGTGATCGAATCATCTGAGTGAATAATATCTATTCTACACGAGTAGGAGACTATACTTTCTCTACGACTATTTCATGGGAAGTTACAATTTTTGGTCCGAATCAGTATAATAAAAATTTTGCTATAGATGGACGTATGAAAAAATGAATTTACGTTCTTGAGACTTCTCCAGTTCATAAACGCCGTGTACACCATTGTGCACTATTTCTGCGATTTTTTTCGGCAGTAAATTAATACACGTCGTTTTCGCGGTTTCCGTTATTTCTGGTGGCGTACACATTTCAGCGTTTTCGCTGTCTGAATTATTCATACCTAGTTCTTACTGTTTTACGGATACGAAAATTTAAAACTGTTTTTGACAGTTACTTCAAAAACAAGTGGGAGATCCCAAGCGCTAACATGCCACGCCCACTAGCTTCCGGTTCCGCAATTTATCGTTGGATTCTGATACAGAATCCCACTGAAATAGAGAACAGAATCCAACGGAAATTGAGAATATCTATCATTCTTCAACTAAAAAGGTATATGTAACGAATACATTATATTATAGTCGTAGAGAAAACTAGATACTATAGATGACATTCTCATAATAATCTGTAGATTGTTTTGGTGAATAATTTGCGGTTTTCATTTGCACAATTAAATATTTAAAATTAATAAAAATAAGTGATCATTTCGTACACCTGAAAGTGTGGTCTGGCATTTTAAAACCAAGGTAAATATAACCCAGTTTATCCATTAATTTGTTTGGTTATAACCTCAGTTATTATGTTTTGTGTTTGCATTGTTGAGATTTTATAATGTTTATTTATTTTACGAAGATTCAGGATAATTTGGGACATAATGCCAAGAACTTATAAGGGAAGGTTAGGTGCCACACGTTATTGTGATTGAAACAAACAACATAGAATTAGCTCTAGGAGCTGTGATTGATGGACATATGAAGATACGAGCTGCTGCAGAAAGATTTCAAGTGTCAATATCTACATTGTTTAGAAAGTTTCGTGAACAAAACTCGGACAGGATAGGCCGACCACCTGTGTTAAATAATCTGGAAGAGGAGAACATCGTACATGCCTTAACATATGCAGCCAGTTGTCACATCCCTTTTACAGAAATGGATTTACGTCTGTTCAGCAGTATCTTAATCGCAAGGGGATTATGGTTTCCGTTTTTAAAGAAAATTTACCTAGTTATGATTGGCTACGTTGCAGACATAAGGCCCTCACTGTTAGGCTCTCAGAAAATGTAAAATGTTGTGCTAATTTAACTGCCGAAACAATAACTACTTTGACCATTTGGGGGAAAAATTACATGGAATAGATGCCACCAAGATATTGAATTATGATGAGACGAATATGAGTGACGATCTGGGTAGAGCCAGAGTAATAGTACGAAGAGGAATTAAGCATAGTTCTCGTGCTTTAGATAGTTCTAAAAGTTCAGTTTCTGTTACGTTTAGTATTTCTGCAAATGGAATATTATTGCTTCCCCGATATTGTTTACCAAGCAAAGCATTTGTACCCTGAATGGGTAAAAAATGGACTTCTGGGTGCATTGCATAATCGTTCCAAAAGGGGTTGGTTTGAACCAGAAATTTTTAAAGACTGGGTAATAAAAGTAGCAATTCCTTATTTCAAGCTTATGGAGGGGGAAAAGGCAATAATTGGTGATAATTTGGCTTCACATTTATCGGTGTTAGTCATAAGAAAATGTGAAGAAAATAATACACGCTTTATATTAGGTACTGCCCCCAAATAGTACCCACATCTGCCAACCATTAGACGTTGCGTTCTTTAGGCCACTTAAAAGAAAGTGGAAACAAATTTTAACTTCATGGAAACTAACTCGCAAAGGATGTATCCCCAAATCAGAATTTCTTGCCTTGTTAAATAAAACTCTGCAAAGTTTAAAAGACGTGATTCCTGCGAACGTTACCTCAGGATGTCGAAGTGCCGGTACAAGTCAATTCGCTAGAAATAATGTTTTAAGCACGTCATATTGCCTGAAAATAATGTTAATGACAGCGCTCTTTTACAAGCATTAAAACAAGTATAAAAGAGCATGTTAAGCCATCTGAAATTGTCACCAATGCAAAACAACTCGAGAAGAAAGTCAATGTTCCTCCAGGAAAATCAATAAGTGCCATTGATCTTACACAAGAGCAAGAAGAAACTGTTCCTTAGGCGGTGGAAGAAGAAATGGTGAAAATTTGTTAATAGAAGAGGAGTGGGTAGCAGAAGAAGAAGAGGAAAATATTAATATTGATATAATAATGTTAGATGTAGGTCACTTTGTTGTAGTAAAGTTCATTTACAATGAAGGCACAAAAAAAGAAACAGAAAAGCTGTTTGTGCCTCAGATTGTAAAATGCAATAAAAAAACTTATGATATCAGTTGTTTAAGACCTCTTTGGGGTAACAATAGTGTTTTTGTTTTTCCTCAAGTGTTGGATTGCAATAAAGTTGTAAAAGAACAAATTATAAAGGTTCTTCGTAATCCAGTTAACAAAAGAGGAAAGTATTATTTTAAAGCAAATCCCTATTAATTCTTTTGCAAATTATTGCAAACTTGTATGTCATTGACAGGTTATCTTGAAAACTTTATATTTTTGTATTGCTTTATGTATTGTGTTTCTAATTTTCTACTAAAAGCAACTTAAATTTAAATATTTTTATTTCCTGCCTGCCTGCCTGCCTATAAATTAGGCGTGTCAGTTTTGTTTTTTAATGAAAATTGTCCCAATTTGCTCTAGCATTCGCTAAGTTGAGACAATAGTCTCAATAGCACTAGTTTTCTTAACAAAATAAATAGTTGTCCCAAATATGACAACCGTCTGGGTAATTTGGAACATGAAAAAACTGTAAAACAATGTAACAATAACTATTAATTTTTTTTACTTAATTTGCTATATAAAGAATGGGGCTTTATGATCATACTATTTTGATTAAATTAAATTCAATAATTTTAGAAATATTCCTCAAGTTCATAAAAATAAAAATTATTTTATCTGAAGTTCCCCCAGTTTACGGTATTTCAACATTTTTGATTTACTCCTCAGAAAATACACACTTTCACTGAAGTATATTTTGCGCTATTTTTATATATTATAACAGTTAGAACAATATCCTGTTTAATTTATTGCAAACAAGTAGGTAAGTATATTATCTTACTTTATACCGCATAAACATCGTTTGACACTTATTTTTCAAGACAAGCAATGGATTTCTTGTAACTTCACTTTTTTTCAATTTCAATATTATTATATTAAGCATCAAGAAAATAGCAGACCACACAATCTGTGAAATAAAGCCCAAAAACACGGTTTTTGAAGTAAGTCCCCAACCCCTTTGCAACATGCTCCTGAAGCTTTCAACCGGTTGTGTAAGAGGAAAAAAATATACAACCGGTTGGAAAAGGGGGTGAATTGCTTCAACTGGCCAAATAGTACCAGTAATAAACATCAATGGAAAAAGACTACCAAAAGCCAGGAACAATGCAGTTGATTCTTTATCACAAAAACACGAAAGGAGGAAACCTAAAAGTAAAACTTTTTACATAACTATTAACACTTAACTACAAAATACTACCGTAACACATGCCAGTAAATCCAGTTAACAACATATGTATTGTTACAAGCCAAACTGAGCCATTCAGTGTCATTTCAAAGATTGCAAAGGCACAAACCAGCATTATAATAACTTGGCCTGCCATGACTATCCATTGGGTTATCATGTGAGCGATGAGTAGTTCTATTTCAGTGATTCCCATTACAAAAGTCTTTTCCAAGCTACCTTGGCTACGTTCAGCCAACATTGCAAAGACTGTTGATGCAATAGCCAGGAAAAAAGCCATCCTAGAACAAACATGCGTCTGGAATAATATATCCCTACAATGTTATTCCAACTCACATCATTGATAACGCTGGGAGTACAAACTCGGTGTAGTTGGGATGCATTGTTCCATAAATTGGTTTTTCCCACTAAAATATTGCAATGTTCGATTTACGAAATGTCTATTCGACTGCCCGACATGCTTCTATTAAATATTTTTGCGTAGTTGATTGTTAAACTGGAGTTAACATTTGTTGTTTATATTTTAGACTTTCGCAAGGATTTGTTGTCATTAAAATTGTTATTTATGGGCGTCGTTGGGTGAGGCAAGTGCCTTCTTAATATTTTGGAAAACGACAGAAAAACGCGTCAGTGAAGTGCGTTTCTGCTTTAAAATACAGATATACTGAGACAAGACATTGTCCTGACCTGTCATAGTTAAAAATACTACATTTTTACTTATATGTTTGGATCCGCACCTGGAAAACCATTCAATGACTCCTATGTTGCCGTTTAATATAAAATACTGAAAACCTGCGAGAATCTATTTTTAACGTTTGCTTGAGGTTCTGCTCTATTTGGATTTTGCAAGATTTAGGTCTTGGGCGGCAAATATACAATTTAACCCAAGTAGCTAACGTAATAATTAATGGGAAGTGTCGGTATTTTAATGTAAAGAAATCGCTGGGTTATTTTACAAAACGTTAAGCCGCCGTCGGGCGGTGCGTTACACGCATCCAAATATTGCAGAAAAAGGAGTAAGCTGGAGTTATAATATACGCACATTTATTGGGATTTTTAATAGTTTTCTGTTCAGACCACAGCTTTCCACAAAATCCTGAATGAACGATTGAAAAGCGTCGTACAGATACATTTTCAATTGCGTTGTAACATGCTTATCTAAAATAAAATAAATTTAATATTATTGTCCAAAAACTAAGTAGAATAAAGCTTATGTATAACTAACTTGAAAGATCTCTAAAAACATCAATTTCTGATGCTGTTGTATCCCATGGTTTAGTAGTTTCCCCTTTTTTAATTCGCACGCGTAGTGGTGCGGAATAATTATGTTTCACTACAATGGATGCGGCATTTATTCCATGGAGAACAGAATTACTTGCAAGGTCTTCTGAATCTAAATATACCTGTAACAAGATATGTGCAGACATTATATGTAGAGATACCGAATTATTTGTATTGACAAGGTTTAGGTGGTTTCTACATACCGCCCGACGACTGTTCTAACTCCTTAAAGTTTTCGACGGGTGCAAAGTACTAAAAAACAAGATTTAAAAGACAATAGAATGAGCTATTACCAAATTTACATCGTGCTCCTCCAAATATTTAAGGTAAATGCAGCTAAGATGTATACTGTCACAAGCTAACGTTTGATTGCAATCCAAGCTATTATTGGTTTCATGATTGACTACTGCTACCGGAAAGTTTTTTGGGTCTTTTCCAATGGCTATGCAAACAATCGCAATCTGGGTTACTGGTAATCCTAGAATGCAAATAAGTGCAGGCATGTTTCTTATTATACACAGAAAACCTTTCCATATAAGCGCTTTCATATGGCCCGCGTTAATGAATGGTAAATAGTCAGAACAGTTTTTATCGAAATTGTATTGTGGTGGCATTTCAGGCAAATATATATCATTTTCATCTCCAGGGGCAGTATACGTAGTATTTTCTTTATCAATATGGCTTGTAGACGTATTTTTAAGTGAATCATCAGACAGCTTCTGAACTGCTATGGAAGAGTTACTTATAGATGCTACAGCACCGTTTGTTCCTTCCTCGGTGGTACTCGATCGTCGTCTTTTATTTTGCCTGACGCATAATTTAAGAAAAACATCTTCCAAGTTCTTGGCTCTATAACGAAGAATAAGTCTTTCTGGTGGTTCTTCGGCTAACAAACAACCTTTTCGCATTAGACCAACCTGCACAGATCACATTAAATTACCATACCAGACGATGCTTTGTGGGGTTTGCATGAAGCTATACATATGCGTAGATAAAGTCTTAACAAATTACTATTAATAACAACCTGCTACTCGGAATGCGACCAAGAATTTTATTATAATATAAATATTATTAAATAAACTTACTATATGGGCCTGTCGAGCTTCCTCGATATAGTGAGTGGTCAATATGATGGTCATTTTACATTCTCGGATGAGACTAACCAAATGCATCCAAACGATTTCCCTTAAAATCGGGTCCAATCCGACCGTTGGCTCATCTAAAATTAACAACTCAGGTTCGTGTAAAAATGCCATTGCCAATGAAACGCGTCGCTGTTGTCCACTAAGGGATTTTATCAATTGATCAGTGTCGGGTAGCATGAGGAGATTTTTTAGGAATCCAAACCGTTCCTTAATTTTAAAGTTCGTAAGCCCCATCACCCATCCATAGTATAAGAATGTTTCGTACACAGTTAAATCTTGGTAAACAGCATTTATCTGTATAAAAGAAATGTTATAAAAATGAACACGTATAATAGATTTGTTTAATTCTTGTTTTGGCATTACAATACGTAGACGGAACGAACTTTAGTTTAGCTGTAGGAGGAGAGTATATATACGACCTGAACTTTGTGTACAGCATAACAATAACTACACAAAGTTAATGAAATAAGGAAGAAAGATGTCTTTACTCAATAGTCCGCATCGTTTGGTTCGCACAGACTTTTTGACTTATAAAAGGTTATTTGTTATAAAAAAATCTACCAAATTAGATTGATAACATACCAGAGTACAATAACCATCACTTAGCTTGCCAGTGGTTCTGAATTTAATTGGCGGCGGAAAAACTGAGTGGCGGCGGAGAATCTGAGTGGTGCCATTCTATGCTAGCCGGTTACCTTTGTAGAATGTAATAGCGCATTCAAGATACGGTAGTGATTCGTTCCATAAAATCATCTCTATCAATTTAAACGTTGAACAAGTTCTCGTGAAATCTGAACCCGTTTTTGCGTTGATTTATCAGGTCCTTTGCAACCTACCGTTCACTAATTTGGTAAATATATGCTTTCCGTGAGTGATAACCTCGCCACCATTTCGGCCAATGCGCGAATTGTTATTCTCCTGTTTTCCCGAATAAGCTCATCCACTCGTCGGACATTCAATCCATTGTCTGCGGTTGCGTATCTTGCAACATAGGGAACACGTTTGCGGTCTTTGACGAACGATTTATACCAATCAAATACTGAGATTTTTAAGAGGCTTTCTTCACATAATTATTCGTGCAGCCGACAATAATTAAGGACAGCTTGTTCACCTTCAGCACATAAAAATTTGATGATAATTCGTAGTGCAACAGAATTGGGTAACTATATTAATTAAAGACATGTTGGATACAACTGTCATTGTTTATGCAAACAAAACACAATCTCTGGTATATATTTACTACATAAGTGTAAGTAAATTCTGATAGGAACAGTTCGTTATTATAAGTCAGAAATTTAAAAGTC
Source organism: Limonius californicus (assembly GCA_014611495.1). Classification (NCBI taxonomy): domain Eukaryota; kingdom Metazoa; phylum Arthropoda; class Insecta; order Coleoptera; family Elateridae; genus Limonius; species Limonius californicus. The sequence continues at coordinate 7,607 of JABXWE010047812.1, forward strand.
CAGGTCAGATCTATACCCCCCTTGTATATTGCAAGACCGAGACAGGTCTACGCCTCAAAGTTCTTTCAAGGCCAAAAGCAATACTAAGAGAAATACGTTTTGGTTTTATTCAAGGCTCACTTGTTACCTGAGGCATGTAACCAACTCGAGAACCAGGAACGCCACTGGCTTTCGAGCCCGGTGTTCCTTCCAAAATCCATACCGCTCCCGAGTCTAATGACTGCTGATCCAGGATGCACCTCAAGAGGGTAGTTTTTCCACAGCCACTGGCACCCAGTAAGGCATATCTATAAATAACAAAATAGTTATTTTCTCACTTTTACTGCTAAAGATATATATGCTGAGGGAATTGAAAACGGGCAAGGAGAATAAAGCAACAGCCGTGTAGGAGATAAAAATTGGATGGGAAGAAGTAATGTAACCGAGAAGGTTAGAATGGATCATAAGCCCACGAATGAATGAGGAAAATCATGCTTTACTGAATTAACCAAGGTGAGGAAAAGCATGATAGGATATATATACGAGGTCTGATCAAAATGTATCCAGAATGGCTTTATTTAAAAAGAAATTACAAGATTTATGAAATTAATATTTAATCGCCTTCAAAGTAATTGCCTTCCGAAACCACATCCTTCATCAGACGTTGCTGCCATTGCTCGAAACATTTTTTAAATTCTTCTTTTGAAATAGCGAGTAGCTGCTTCGTCGTGTTCTGCTGTATCTCCGCAATGTCTTGAAATCTTTTTCCTTTCAAATGGTATTTGATTTTCGGGAACATAAAAACATCGCTGGGGGCAAGGTCTGGCGAATAGGGTGGTTGACGGACCTGTGGAATACGGTGCTTAGCAAGAAACTGCTGCACAAGTTGCGATACGTGAGCAGGGGCATTGTCATGATGTAACTGCCATTCGCCATGCTCATTCAAGTCCGGCCTTTTCCGACGAACTGCGGCCATCAAACGTCGGAGAACTTGGCAGTAATACTCCTTGGTGATTGTCTGGCCCGATAGAGCGTATTCATGACGCACAATTCCCTTGTAATCGAAAAAAACAGTCAGCATCGTCTTAACATTGCTGCAGCTTTGTCGTGGCTTTTTAAGTCTGAGAGACTTTGGGGCCTTCCACTGTGAAGGTTAGGCTTTACTTTCGAGACCATACCCATAAACCCACGTTTCGTCGACAGTTACGATTGTTTTTACAAAATTTTCGTCGTTTTTGACGCACTCAAGCAACTCGCTAGCAGCTGAAACACGGGCATGTTTTTGCTCAACTGTGAGGAGTTTTGGTACAAATTTGGCGCACTCAAATCGTTCGTAAGAATTGATTGAACTGAACCGAAACTAATGTATAGGTATGAAGATAACTCACGAATAGTGATTCGGCGACTTTCCCGCACAGCTGTGCGCACAGCTTCAATATTTTTTCACTTCTGCTGATTGTAGGTCTTCCAGAACGCGGATCACTTTCAGCACTTTTACGACCATTTTTAAATCGTTTATACCACTCGTAAACTTGTGCATGGCTCATACAATCTTCCCCATAGACTTTCTGTAACTTTAAATACGTATTTTTGTAGATGTCTCCAAGTTTTTGACAAAATCTGACACACATTCGGTGATCACTTTTTTCAGACATGATAAATGCGCCAAACAGTTACATATACAGGGAATTTTTCTTTTTAGTATACATTGCCTATGTATACTTTTAAAAGAAACACGTCAATTTCGCCTATTGTGTATGCAACCAACTATACCCACAACTAAATAACAGGAGCAGACGTCACGGTAGTTGTGAATTATTTGAGTATGAAGGTTATGTTGATGCACTGTTTATAGTAAATAAGTATTTGACCGTGTGTATAGGACACCGATGATGCTTTTTTATTAATTACAAATATCGGAGGGTGATGTTTCCGTAAGGTCCGTGAACTTACTTATGTACTTCCTCTCTACAACACAATGACATCGACGCCAAAATGGTGTAATGATCAGCATAGCTGCCTTCCAAGCAGGTGATCCGAGTTCAATTCCCGGCCACCGCGAACTTTTTTTAATTATCATTTTTTGTTATAACTATTATGATTTCTTCAACGTAGCATAAAATATTTAATTTAATTTCTTCAGTTAAAATGTGATTAGTTTTAGTTCTGCTAGAATATTCGAAATTTACGGATCTCTATTTTTACGATCTACATCTTCTTACTCACCTACTTGCACGGGGCAGAGCGGTGGATTGTAGGCTAAACTACCATCCATTTCCGGCTGAGAGGTGATGAGAGGTTAGCGAGCAGAGGGTGTAAAGAATTCCCGGGTTACGGCATGCTGCCAGAAGAAGAAGCTAAACATAGCAACCCATAATACAAAGACAATTTTATCAGCGGACGTATTAAATGAAATAGAAGAATAACTAAAGAAACTGTAGTTGGACATGACAGGAATCAGTGAGCTTACATGGCGGAACGAAGAATTAGTTAAAGTAAGGTCCAGTGAGGTATCCTACTGAGGAGGAAATGAAGATTCATTAGTTTGAGGTGTAGGCTTCGTAATAAACGAAAAAACAAGAAACAATATAATAAACATTAAAAGTATCTCACCAAGAATAATATATACAAACTATCAACATAATATAAAATAGAAATTGTCTAAACCACTGAACCAACGTCAGACTCTGACGGCGACGGAGTAGATATGTCTACAAAAATATTGCTAAATCCGAAGAATAAAATCTAGTAGCTTCAATGCTAAAACTGGGATAAAACAATACTTTAAAAAGCGCGATCGGAACGCAGGTGTTAGGAGAAAGAAATGGCAGAGAGTACACAATGCTCTACTTTGCTCTACAGAATGTTATATTTAATCAACACTCTTTTACCAAAAGAAAACAAACATAAAATTTGAAGAAGTCCTGACGGCAATACAAAGACGTACATACAAGATGTAACTGTTCTAAATAGATTTACAATAGGGAGAGACCATCATTAAATATGAGCCACATTTATCATGGCACAAACGCTTGCTTTCGTTAGCCCCAATAAACCAATATAAAAGGCTTTTAGGCTAGCACATGGAGGAGGAAGGGTTCGCGGAACACGATTTCCAAAACAAAGTCTTAATTGTTACAATAAACGGAGTATATCAAAGCAAGTGGGTTCCACCCTTTCAAGTCACAGCTACACACAGATCTTTGTGAATCTCTCACGATATACAAACAAGAAGGCAAGTACACAAAAATAACAAGTCATGAATCATTAATCAACGGGTATAATATAGAAAGGGTTTATACAGTTACATGCCAAAAGCATTCAAACGAGAGTCGGTCTAGCTATAAATGATGCATAAAGAAATGGCTTCGAGACATGTGAATCTGTTGCTCGAGCTGCCGCTGACTCCGAAGCACTTTGTAAACACATAATTCACAGCTGAAAATCTCCACAATTAAGTGCGTATGTGGATAGTTTCTGCCATACCAAAACCTCGATTCTGGCTTAGGTTCGATTCCCCACCACTAGCGAGTTCCTTATAAAAATATAGTACGACAACCCACCATACATAATTTCCCAATCCAGCTGGCAACCGTGGGATTTTAATGCTAAAATCCTTCTTTGCAATTTCTGTCGGTCGGCTTCGACGGTTCTACCTCAGCGCTGAGAAAAAAAACAGGTGGCAGAGAAGAAACCCATGCCTAACAGTGGGAGGAAAAATGGCTGTTGATGATGATGATGATGATGATGATCAGAGAGTTGATAGCCATTTTTGAAAACATGAATGTTTGGTTAGAAAATGATGGGGGGCATTTCGAGCAATTATTGTGAACAAGGATCTTACAAAATGTATTTTTTATTCATTTAAACTGTGTCATTAGAGTAAGCAATTATTGTAAGAAAAAATCTTAATAAATTAGTATTTTTTCACTCATTTAAACTGTGTTTTTACGCACATGTTAGCTATTGTAATATACAATTGTACGCACAACACAAATCGTAGCTATTATCAATAAAAATTTTTTTAAATTATATGGATGTGAATGGTGTTGAAAAAGAATATTGTACGAACATTTTTATTAACAATCTCGCCACAAATTTTTAAATTTCCTGCGCTATTTAAATATATTATTACATGCCACTAGAATTAGTCAAGGGCACATTAAGTTGTAAGCGGCCAATAAATCAGAAATACTTCAATCATTTTCGTGTGCACTGTATAACAGTCATACAATGCGGGCGTAAATAACTAACTTTTGAACGACTTGATATTGCTTCACAAAATTTGTGTGCTTTAATGGGAGGCTAAATACTAATTTTTAACCCATATTTAAATTTTATAACTTTCAAAATGGCGTATCGCGACCATGGCAATGGGGGTCGCGTGACATCTCTTTTGATAGGTCCCTTTGAGTAGAGTATAATTCTAAATTTTAGGAACATTTTATAGATTCAAAAACAAATGAGAGACTTCCAAACTGTCTGTTTCTGATATTAAACAAAACGCTAAAAAAATGTAGGAAGCGAAACAATAGAAGTAAAACATTTGAAATAATTAGTCTTTCTGTTCTGTCACTTTAATTCAATTATTGTGTTTGCTCACTGAGTGTTAAAACCGGTGATACTAACAATAATTATGGCCAATGTTCGAACTTTACAGGAAAATCTGAAGCAGTTTTTATTTTTGTAGAAGACAATCGCAAGTTTGACGAAGCCGAAAGAATATATAATGAACACTGGAAGTGTGCAAAACCCTAGACGACCCGCAATTTCAGAAAACAAACAAATTCAGATAATCGGTGAAATGGTAGTACATTCTCAGCAATCAACTTCACATGTAGCGGCGATATGTGATGTATCGGCGACCACTGTCAAAAAGTTTTTAAAACAGCATAAGTTCCATCCATACAAAAAAAAGATTTTACACCAGTTGATTGAAGATGATCCGGATAGACGCAATGAATTTTGTGAGGTGATGACCCAAACCATTGCAAGAAACCCATCCGGTCTTCGCAATATCTGTTTAAATGGGTTTTTTAACAGACAAAATGTAAGATATTGGTGCGATGAAAATCCCCATGTTTTCCGGGAATGTCACACCCAATTTCAGCAAAAATTGAATGTGTGAATAGGAATACTTGGCGACCACATCGTAGGTCCCTTATTTATCGACGGAAACCTTCCTGGGGAATTGTACGTGAACATACTGGAAAACCTCATCCATCCGTTAATAGTTGAGATTGCTGAAAATAATCCAAACGAATTTGACATGGATATCATATTCCAGAAAGACGGCGCTCCTCCGCATTTTAGCAGACAAGTTCGCGATTATCTTGATGCAACGTATCCTCGACGATGGATAGTCGTCGTGGTCCAACTGAATGGACTCCGCAATCCCCTGACCTGAATCCGTTGGACTATTTTTGTGGGGATATCTTAAATCGAAAGTTTTTCAAACAGAACCCGATTCCCTTTCGGATTTACGAAGTAAAATAACAGAGGCTTGAGCAAATATCGGAGTTGAAACTTTCCAGAAAGTACGGGAAGAGACATTAAACAGGTTTTTCTATTGCCAAGAAGTTCAAGGAGCACACTTTGAACATTTTTTAAAATAGTGTTCCTATTCAGTTATTCTTGTATAAAATAAGTTTTGTTGTGTTTTAGAATCTTCTTCTTGTTAATTTCGAAAGCATACCTTTTTACTTTCCCATACCTTATAGGTATAGGGTAAGTATTGAAATCATGAAAATTTCAGAATCGAGATTTTAACGGAAATATCCGTTTTGGGTCTATAGGAACCCAAAAAAGTGGTTTTTAAAAAATGTCTGTCTGTGGGTGGGTATGTACGTATGTACGTATGTACGTATGTGGCGCTCCTACAGCCGAAAGTATTGCTCCGATTTTGATGCGCTTTGGAATGCGGGGGTGTATCGAAAATTCATCGAAAAATAAGCTTTTCAAAAAAATCCGAAACCGAAAGCGGAAGTTACGCATGTTTTTTTGGTATCACTTTTTTCGTAATTACAATTTTGAAACTTTTATCGCGGATAACGATAGAGGGTCATAAGACAAATCTGTTAGTTTTTTGCCGAACTCGCTAGCTTTAAAATGAAGGGCGCTATGATTTTTTGAAAATTTTGAGTTTAA
>JABXWE010047814.1:0-15300 GCA_014611495.1 Limonius californicus
ATAATTGCGGCAATATTACTCCGAAAATTTGATATTCATTGTAAGTAGATATCTTACAAACTCGGGCATGGACCATCGGCTGAGAAACATGTTGGGAACCTCCGATTTGACTAAAATACGTAAACTTAGAACATCGCTTGTTGCCGAGAACTGGCAACGTCGACAAGAAATCTCTCATAAGGATTGCACAGCCGTATCCTAGCCGTACTGACTCTGAAGTATGGAACGGAGTATACAAAAGTTATCACCTTAAATGAGTATCTTAGGGTTGGTACCTAACTGGGGATTTGCCCTTAACATACATACGTACAAACAAACAAGTGAAGCTAAATAAAATTTCGTAGTAATAATAAAACAAGAACAGCGCCCAAATGCCTCGGTGCTAAAACGGCAGTGCCAAAACGGTAGTGCCAAAATGGCAGCGCCAAAACAACAGCGCCAAAACTGTGGCGCCCAAATGTCCTGCTCCGAAATCAACCACTGAGATTGTTCCATAAAATTTCCTGTATTATTTTCTATCCTACAATATTTTTTATTTTAATTTTAATTTCTTAGATAGAAATACAAATAAAAATTAGTCTATTCAGAGAGGTTACATAACCCAACCTCACTACAATCCAGTGTCCTATTTCTAAGCTAGTTCTGATGTTACCTACACTAATCCAACTTTTAAAATATTTTAAACATAGGTTCATGTTTGAAATATATAATATCCTGTTCAGAATATGAGTTAGTATACCGGGTGTTCATAAACCTGTATGATTTCAGTATCTGAACGAAAATTAAACCTACTGTAAATACCGTACCTTAAAAAGCATCTCCTCAAAACTTTTTATGTGTTATGAAATAGTATTGACAAAGTTATCTGTGACATATCGAAGTGGATTACATTTTTTACTGGTATTCTGTAATGTTAAGTGCATTCTGCTTAATTTTTATTTATGTCTAGTCGCTCTAATTTGCCGGTTTGTATTTTCTTGTTTCTACTAATAAGAATTAAAAAAGTGCATACAGGGTGTCAATTTGAAAGCGTACAATGTGCTATATCTCTGGTAGTAAAATAGGTATTGAACTTTTCTAGAAATAGTTGTACAACATGAAGGGGGAATCATCGTAACTCATAAGGTAAACTTCCCTATTTAATTCCTTGGTCTGTAGGTATTCAAAAAAAATTTCAAATTCTAACACCCATTTAGCGATACCTCATGGAAAATCTCTTACAAATAGCAGCAAATATTATTTGATCGTTTTAAACAATAGAATGGGCCTCAGTATACTTATTTCTACAAGGTCACCTAAAATCTATTGTTTACAAAACTTACCTTCAGTCAATAGCACAACTACGACAAGGAATAGTTCAGGAGATCCGAGCTATTTCCTTGCAAAATGTTCAGAGTGAATTTGAGAGTAGAGTTTAATATTGGCTAGGGAATAATGGAAATCATTTTGAACATTTAAACTGATATTGTGAAATTTATATTAAAATAATGGGTTCACAACCATTTGAATTTATTTTTAATTTTCCCGAAACCAGTCGGGAAAAAATGTTTACTTACTGCTATTGCATAGCATTTCGTACGAGATTTTCAATGAGGTATCACAAAGTGGGTTTACCATTTGAAATGTTCTTTTTTGGGATACCCTAGAGCCTAGGACGAATGGGGCAGGCTTAGGAGTCATTATGACTCCCCCTACATGTTATAGAAACGTTTCTTGAAAAAAGTTAAATACTTCTTTTACTTTCAGAGATATAAAACATTGTTGTTTTCAAATTAACACCCTGTATATTATATTTAAATGTTTAGCAAGCAGTGGCGTGCGGTGACTTTTGGAGTGAGGGATGCATTTTATTAGGAAATTTTCAAATGGGGATATCCGCGGGGTCTGGGGGGTACAAAGTACCCCCCGGTAGAAAGGGGGGGTCCGGAAATTTTTTTGAAAAAAGGAAATAAATAGAATGAGTTTCAAACAAATAACGCTGTCGACTCATACCAAATTGCCTGAGATTAAGTAAATAAATACCGCTTGTAATAGTTTATGTAGGTATGAGCAAATATGTCATAAAAACCATTCAAATTTATTAAAAAACGTTCCCTTAAATCGCCATTTTCAGCTTGATCCTGGGTGTCTATACTTGTACCGGGTTGTGGATTTACATCCATCGCGCCCGAAAAACTAAACTAGAAACAAAATCAAAACTTTCTCGATTGAATGCCTAACGCTAATTATTTATAATAAATATAATTATAGCGCAAGTACCCGCATCAGGAAAGGAATTATTCAATTACTTATATATCGAAACGTAGCTTTGCACAAGTAGATATTAGCGAAACGAAACCCTTGGCGATGGTGGACTGCGGCAGACGATCAGAGAACTGCTGGATTCAATTTTCATATTGCATCCAGCCACGATACACATACGCACATATAGTGCTACTTGCTAGATATATTCGCCGCACTGCACACTAGCCATCGCGTCGGCTATTCTGTTAACTGCAGACAGCGTACGCTTAATACCGCGGATTCATTTCTTGAATTGCATCCACTTGCCCGGTATCTTATTAGGCCGACCGGCGCGGTGCGCCGGGGAAACGCTGATAAGTCAGCAGTTCCAGTGAAGGCTTTGGATTCAGCGTACACAAGTGCATCCGCGCCGTTCCAGCAATGGTACTTTTTATAAAAATTTACAGTATTTTGAAAAGTTGTAGGAATTCGAAAGAAAAAAAATGGAAATTCATTTAAAATATATAGGTACATTTAACTGCTAGCTGGAAATTTTAGGGGATGCATTGCTTCCCTTGCATCCATGGACCGCACGCCACTGTTAGCAAGTATTTATTTTCATTCTTTTTATTACATGTGACATTAAATATAACAAAGATGAAAGCATAAATCTTTAGATTTGTGAACTTGGGCAGTTTCGTTGATACCATGACACTTGTATTTACAATTTGAAATTTTGAGAAATGATTCCTTCTTATATGAAGCTGTCCACAGTTTTAGTACTTACGCATGTGCTGGTATAAGTCAACACGAGCACATTTTTTTTAATTATCATTTAAAATTGCTATACTCACCAAGAAACTGAATTCTAAAACAAATTACTAAACTATTCGCTAAATTTGGGCTCATTGCAGCATGGAACATAATATAATATTGAAGTACAATAACGCTTTAACCAATTGGTCATATACAAGCTATTAATAGCTAAGTACACTTCATGCTTTTGTACGTATCTAGCTTAGTTATTTAGAATATACATACATGGATATCTCTAAACTACTTTGGTTGCATGCAAATATTTGTCTAGGCAATTATAAGTTACACTTCGTCAACTGAGTGTTTATCTATTGTAGGTTACACTCAATGTCTGCAATGCGCAAGCGTACGTCAGTATTTCATTTTAAGCACGTGCAATTTTATTGAACCGCTTGTCATGGGCGTGCGTAAAAACTTTGTTGCTTCTAAATGACGAATATTTCGAAATGATGCTGCTATTTAAAGCTCTGCAAATTTATAGATTTGGCTGAGTTTTTAAACTAATATTTATCAAAAGCGATGTATCCCTCTCAAGTGGCGGTTCGTGAGTATCGACAGTACCGTAGTAAAGAAATTTGGCTCCCAGGTTCAACATTAAATGTTACTTCCCCATTACTTTTGATAGGCAAAATTCATAGTTGGGGTGTATAATGGGCCAAATGTGGCCTAAGTGCATAGAGATGCTTGTAAAACCGGGCCTTAGATCTCGCTCTTTCAAATACAATACAATACAATATTTCCTCATTACAATGCGCTGTACATTAAGGTACACTTCAATAGTGTTGTAACAGGTACTTGTTTTTTAATACCTAGGTACAGGTACAAACACAGAAAAAAACCAGGTACAGATAGTTTATAAATACCTGAAAAATGTAGGTGCATATTAAAACTTTGTATGAAAATAAAAATTTAAAAAACTTATTTCTAAATAGACCACTCAAAAAAGAATAGGGATATTGCAACGTAAGACACTTAAAGGCAACACCAATTGCATTTATAATAAAAAACTACCAAAACTACAGAACACATGAAACATAAAATTTACAACAAAAGCACGTTTAAAGAAGAAATTTATCAACATTATAATGAAAATCGTTATTATTTAGTAATAACTGCTCTGCTTGATGCTAGCGTACTCTCAATGCAACTATCAATATGTTCTTGTGGAATTTGATGCCACAGCACTGGCAATACATCCCTCAGTTGTTGCACAGTAGCAGGCCTTGGATTATGATGAATCCAGCTGTCTCTGCAAAAAGCCCAAGCAAGCTCGATGGGATTGAGGTCTGGAGGTAGCGGAGGAAAAGCAAGATGGTTTATTTCCCCATCTCGAAGCACCTCTAATAAAACTCGAGCACGATGCGGCCTTGCGTTATCGTCAGAATAACAAAATATTCCCGTCCAACAGGACGGTTCAGAACCTGGTCCATAATGATCGTCATCATCATCATCATCATCGGTGGCCATCCAGTCCTTGTGGACCGGTGCCTCCAAGAATCTTCCATCCTTCTTCTGTCTCCAGGCCTCGTCTTCCACTACCGTATTTAGAGTACTCGTAGATCCTTATCTATCTCATCTGGGTATCTCATTTTTGGTCGGCCTACGCCTCTTCTGCCCTCAAATCTGCCTACTAAGGTATTTCGTAGTGGATCCTTCACGCTCGTCCTCTTGACAGTGACCGATCCATCGCAATCCTCCAATTCTTACTGTCTGTATTATGTCTGGTTCGTCGTATATTTGGTAGAGTTCAAAGTTGTAGCGTCTACGTCATATTCCATTTTCGTTTACTGCCCCATATATGCTTCTTAGGATCTAATGTTCGAAGCATTGTAGTGCGGTTTCATCTCGTTTGGCAATTATCCATGTTTCTGAACCATACATCAGTACTGGTTTTATGAACGTCTAAGATGTTTCAGTAATCCATAATAACATTTATTCGCTAGGTGTACTCTTCTTTGAATCTCTGCACTGTTATTCTCTGTATTAACTTGTACCCTAGGTAGACGAATTCCTTCACTGCCTCAAAGTTATACTTGTCTATAGTAAGGTTTTGGCGGACTATTGGCCGTTGTCCTTTACATGCCAGAACCATATATTTGGTATTTTGCTCGTTGTTTGTAGGCCCAATTTTTTTGCAGCTTCTTCTAGGTTTACAAAAGCTTCTTTGACAGCTAGTAGCCTTCTTCCAATTTTGTCTATATCGTCTGCGTATGCTAATACCTGAATTGACTTGTTAAATATCGTTCCGTTAGGGCTATGTTAAAAAGCAGACAGGAAAGGGCGTCTCCTTGGCGTAGACCTTTTACAGTATTGAATGGGTGTGATCGGTCATTTTGTATTTGCACTCTGCTTTCAATTTTCTTCATTGTTAATTTGACTAATTCGACAAGGTGTTTTGGTATCTCAAACTCATCCATAGCTTTATAGAGTGCTTCCCCGTTTATGCTATCATACCTATGCACTTTTAAAATCGATAAATAGATGCTGCGGGTTTTGTATTGTCTTTCATTAAACAACACGTACGAGTTAGAACGAACGATATTTATTTATAACTAATACTACAGGTAAATTCGAGAGTACATTTATAGGTAAATTCGTTACACAGGAACGGCCATGTCAACAGTCCCTTTAAAATTAAAAACTAAACTCTATTGGTGAGGTTTGTAACTAACTATTGGCGGGGGATTCAAACCTCAACATGGATATACAACAGTGCGTTTCGATATTAAATTCGCGTGACTTTTCTAGGATTTGTCCGAGTGCGCATATGTGATCTGTTGTTGATTTACCTTGTTGGAATTCACGCTGGTATTTCCATATGACTTCCTCAGTACATGGTCCATAATGATCTCTTAGGCATAACTTACGCCCGCGAGTGTACCATTAAAGATACGGAGGTCAGTACGCCACTCTAAACAAATTCCAGCCCAACCATAAGACCACTACCACCAAAAGCAACGATTGGCGGGGATACTGAGGTAAGGTACGAGGTCCGGCACTACGATATACTCTTTGACGCCGGCTATTATTGCTGAGACAATATCTGAACTCGTCCGAAAACAGTATAATATCCCACGGTGTCGGTTCTTGTAGCCTACGTCTTGATCGTTCCACCCGGTGTCTTCGTTGAGCCACAGTTCTTGCAGGACATATCAAGGGGCGGTATGAGGTAAGTCCTACCTCCAACAATGGGTTTCTCACAGATTGGTCGGAGACCCAATTTCCTGTGGCATTCTGGAGCACTTGCTTGTAAATGTCGAGCAGTTGAAAAGGGGTGCATTCTTGCATTAATTAGCAGAAGTCAATCCTCACGAGGTGTTGTGATGTGAAAAGATCCACTTCCAGGCCGTCTTGCAGTTGTACCTGTTTCTCTAAGGCGCGAAAGGGCACGTGAAATTACGCTCTACGTGGTTCCTAACATATCCTAGCAATGTCGACCTACCGATCTCCTCTTTGGTGCATAGCAACGGCTAAATTTCGTTATTCTATTGTTAAATGGTTTCTCTGCATTGTTGTTTATTATTAAGAACACAAATGTAATACACGAATAAAAAAATAATGAACAAAAAAGATCTTAAGAAGACAGAAAAGATTATTCAATCAAACACACAAACATGACTTGACACTAATATGGTTAAACAATTGCAACTGGATTCGATTGTTTCTTAACATCAACCTTTGCCGCTTGCTCTATTAAAATGAATAGACTACCATTAGCCGGAAATACAAACATATATTCTTCATATTACAATATCCCTATTGATGTTTGAGTAGTTTATGTTACGTTTATTTAGATTTTAAAAAGGTAAATGTGCCCTAAAAAGGTCCACAGCTGTTCTTCATTTGAATGTTCAATACCTATCTCTAAAGTTCATCCTTGTATTAAATATCACATAAAAAAAATTTAAATGATATTTATTATTTCTTACTGACAATACGAAAAAAAGTATTTATATGATTATACGAAACACGTATATACATACGACATTATCTATGAGTTTTCTGTATATAATATACAGTATTTGCAGTACACTTTTGATGGTAATTGTAGCGTTTTATTTTTGTTTATTCAGAGAACAGTTTCATCTAATCTGAAAGAACAAAATAAAGAATTTATCAAAGATTCCCATTATATAGCTGTTATTTATTTACCATTGCAGAAGCTTGAGGGGTAGGAGCAGGGGGGTAACTAATATCTACATCAGCAGAGGTGGGACTTCCAGTATTGGCAATTGAGGCAGCTGGAGGGGCTGTTTCATTTGAATTTGATGGAGAAGGGTTTACTTCTGGCGGTGGACCAAGAACTCCCATATTGATGCCCAACAATGGTGTAGTCCCAATTTGAATTGGAATGGTTGTCCTTATATTCGAATTCGGAAACGGTAACACTAAATCTATCTATAATATAAAGTTGTTTTATACATGCGTTTATATTTTATAATTTTATATGGTATGCAACCCAAATAGGAAATTAGTAAGCCACATTTTATATATCATATTAACAACATTGAAAAGATTATTTGGATCATCCCAAACAAAGAAATTAATTATTGTTCAATAAGAATACCCAGCATTTTTTGAACGTTCGTCTTTTTTTATGTACCACATTTTTATTCACCATAAAAGTATAAAATTGATAATGTAAATTGAAAATAGCTGATCGGCATTTTAAAATAACATATGTCTATATAATTTTGGCGTGGCTGTGTATTCATATAATTACCTATATAAAAATATTATTTTTGGTGTATAAATATTATACTAGTAAGTAACCGAGTTAGTCAAATATGTAATATCAATAATAATTATTTAATTTCTATAATATTTTGCTTGCAAGTACTATAATAAATTTGATATTTTTCATAATACCTTATGTTGATTTTTTTACATTCGCACTACCCTCACCCGAATCGTTTTCGCATTACTTCAGGGGGATGTGGGCGTCCCTTACATACTAGCCAGTCATGCAACATGCACACTAAGCAGAACTGAATGAAATACGGTCTCCTCAGTCGGGGTTTGACCACGCGGCCGATTGAACCGCATTTCACTGTGACCTCGACTGACAGCGCTTGTTCGCACTGCCCCATCGAGGTCCGTGTATCTTACGTTATTGGATTTAAACTTCTTACCTCTATGTGATAGCATGCATCTATTATGGCGCAAGGAATTAAATTTGGAAAATTGCTTCTAGGAACAGATAAAGTTGACGTCCATGATTTTTCTCCATGCGCTCCCACAGCGCCTGCTGTACAACGTGCAAGAGGAAATTCTTTAGTAATGTCCTTTTGGTATGGAGTTTGCGAAATATATCTTATGCTCTGAAAATAAAAACTGCAATTAATAAAATCAGTTATGAACAACATTTACGTCACTTAAATGCCACAAGCCATTCATAGCATATATCTTTATATAGCCTTTATTATCTTGATATTCACTATAGCTATACAGTCCAGTTAAATAAATAAAAAATGGGGCACCTGCCGAAAAATCCCAATCTAGATGGATGTTTGCACACAGAGAAATTGGTTTATCGCGGATATCTCGCTTCCTATATATGAAAAATTGTGGTTTGTACAATTCTATAGAAAAAAGGTCATATAAATTCTGTTTCATACGAGCAACCATTTCACGGTATACGGCCCACAAGGTATCAACTGATAGTATAATATAATTATGATTCTTTCTTGTTATCGTCTTCAACCTCTGACAATTTCTTTCTCTGATGTATTAGATGATCATCAATAGGGTTTATGTTTACGTTCCGATTCTTCTATGTCAATATCATCACAAGTGACATTAAGGACGTTGTCCACAACAATGACTACAAACTATGGACCATGTCAATTCCACTTTTCTACACCCAAAATTTGCGCCACAAACTTTCCACAATTAAGAAAATTTGTGATGAGGAATCCGTCCTGCGCAGGTGGTAAAAACGTCATTATAGGCTCCAAGATTGTTATTAATTATCCATTCCCATTGTTCAGAATTCAACGCACTGCCAAACCAAATTTGTACCCGAAGGTAGACACGTGCTGTTAAGCGACTATAGGTGATGAACATTTGACCGGTATACGATGACATGAATTCCATCAATGAAATAACATCGAATATATCACAGAAAAAAAGTGATACTACAGAAGACGGAAAGGAAGATGTGCCAGAGGTTGTAGACGATGACGAGGAAGAATCATAATTTTATAAACGTAGTTTAGGCCTTAGGGGCAACGACGTAAAAATAACGTTCTACCTCGAAGACGGTGTGGAAACGAATGCATCGCTGTTATTTATTGCTTTATTCTATGCAATCCACGCTTTGTGGGCCAAATGGCGTGAAAACGTTTGATCTTTTTTTGTAAAAAATTGTACCTTGCGTTTATTTCACAGAACCGTCTTAAGGCGGATTCAGGCTCGTACGCAGAACGTCGATGTTGCAGAAAGTCGTTGCTGTAGAAAGTTTGGAGAAGTACATTGAAATGCGACTGTTTTTGCTGGTGCGCGCGTCGTCGTGACGCGGCTAGCTGTAAATTTATTTGGAAATGCACAGCGGCACTCGGACGCAGAAGTACGTAGAAGTTCAACTTTCGGCGTAGTTGTGTGTGCGTTTTGTATAGTACAAACATATCTTCGCAAAAATGGTAGAGTTGGTCATCGACGAGTTTCAACTAATTAACATAAACCAATAAAGAGAGGGTACAACATATGGTGTTTGTCTGATCAGAAGTGTTATATCCTAAAATTTGAAATTTACCAAGGAAAAAATGCGACAATAGAAAAGAAATAAGAAAATTTTGGCCTTGGCGAGAGGGTGGTGTTACAACTAACAGAACCAGAATGGGAAAAAGACAGAATCATTTGTTTTGATAACTATTTCACATCGTTCAATTTATTGGAGAAACTCAAAGCAGAGAAAACTCTTGCCTGTGGAACAATAAGATCCAACAAGAACGGTTTTCCAACTAATTTCATTTCCGATAAATCTCTCAAACGCGGAGAATATGATTACCGCTTTTCCAATACGAACATTGGTTTATGGAAATGGAAAGACAACAGAATTGTGCAGATATAGCGAGCAATTACCATGGCAATGAAGAGGTAACAGTTCTCCGCACACAAAAGGATGGAACAAAAACCAATATTCCAGCTCCAACTGTTATAAAAGACTACAACACATACACGGGAGGAGTGGATCATGCAGACCGTCTCAGAGCTGTGTATGGCCTGGACAGAAAGTCCAAGAAGTGGTGGCACCGATTGTTCTGGGGTCTATTTGATATGACCTTTGTTAATGCATATGTGATTTACTGCGATCTAAATCACAAAATTCCACTGATAGATTTTCGCAGAGGAATTGCTAGAGGCCTTATAGCTCAGAAACAATGTAAGACTTTAAAAAGACGTTCCAACGAACCTATTCGAACTGCACCAGTAAAACGAAGAGGAACATCTTATTCAATACCAACAGATGAGCTAATAGAGGTTCACACTGAATCAAATTTTCAGAGAAAATGGGAAGATGTGAAGTGTGTAGCAAAAAACAAATACAATCCAAGCCATATTCTATGTGCACCTTGTGTAATATTCACCTTTGTTGCAATGAAAAAGAACTGCTTTGCGGAATTTCATGCTGTGGATGTAAATTGAATTTCTTTTAGTAAAAGTACCACTTACAATTTTTGGAATATAAAATATTACAAATTAAAAAAAAAATTGGGACACTTATTTAAGTCCAAATGAAGCTAAAATCACAAAAAGAAATAATTGTTTTCGTCTATTTCAACACTCAGGCAACAAAGGGTTAAATAGGCGTTAAACTACGCAGGAGCAAAAACCGATGTTTAAATACAGTCACTACTGCGCACAAGAACGTAAATATGCAACAACCGCTTTTCACGTACTTTTGCGACATCGACGTTCTGCGTACGAGCCTGAATCCGCCTTTACGAACGCCGCTCAACGGGGTTCCCGCCTCCCGGATCTGTCGGCGAAGCCTTTGCGGGCCGTAGAATTAACCGACAGGACGAGGAAAGTCGAAATTATGGCCTTTTTTCAAAATTAGGATTGGCCACTGTTTCCGCGTCCGTGCGTCGATTTCGGCGGCAGGGGCTTTCCGGCCGTCTTTCGATTTTGGCCGCGTCACGGTCTCTGGACAGCAGCCGGCGGTACCCAAACGCTTTTCTTCTTTTGGTGATTGCTCGGTTCATAGGCGAGCTAGGGAGACGCGCTGGGCGATGTTCGACGAGCCAGAAGATGGGACGTGACGCCATGTAGTAAGACCAACACCCGAAACCTTTTGAACACGGGCACCCCAAAAAACGTTTACCAAAAAAATCTCTTTTACGGAAGCTGATCTTTTGTTTATTGACTAAACCGGCTCGAATGGGACGCCGTTGGATGACGCGCCCGACTACGACCCAAGCTCGCCAAGAAAAGTGTCTAAATTGATAGTTTTTGGGAACCCGTCGCCGAGTTGCAGGTTAAGGTAGGTTTGACTGTCTTTATGTCGAAAAATGCCGGGGTCGAAAGACGGCGGCTGAACGGTAGCGGCGCGCGACCTAGGCCCGTCTGCGAAAAACTTGTAAACAAATTAGAGGTACAAGACCCTACACAATAATTATAATAGCTACCTGTATAAGTTCGAATTCCACACCATTAACAGTGACGTTCGACATATTTTGAATAAATGCACCAATGTTGATGTCTTGACCTTCCGCAAATCCCCTGGCTGGTAAGGATATATTAAACGTGAGAGGATCATTTCTGCAGCAACCGCTACTCACTTCTTCTTCACGAGATACACCATAAGGCTTCTACAATAAACGAAAAAATAGCAAGTAAATCTATATATCTGACGGTTCTACGTCATTTGCTCGCCGCAACTTGCTCGGCGTCGTTTGCTCGCCACCGTTGCTCGTTGGAAAAGATGCTCACCGAGACATTTGCTCGCTATCAGTTTGCTCGCAGTACTAAGTATAATTTCAAATGCAGGACCCTATATATTTTAACGAATTTGGATAGATAGTCAATACATATATTCAGTAAACTCAAATTTGACATCTTTATCACGAAAATTTACAGATATATATATATATATATATATATATATATATATTGTCGTGTACGGACAGCAGCGTACTTTTCAAACTCAACTTAAACTTCTGTTTCATATAAGCACTTACTCTTGCATCCGACTAGCTCTCATAGGAATCCATCTCAGTTACTGGGTCGCTCATAAATTATAGTACCACACCTTCGTAGTTCGCTGTCATTAAATCTGTATGCATTCCAAATAAAAGATTACCAGTTTCTTTAAACTCCAACTTTTAATAGTTTAGTAAGTTACAATCATCCTAAACATATTCCATTCTAAACTTAACACTGTTATAACTTAATTTTGAATTTACTTATCAAGCTCGGATTCCTGTGAACAGTTTTTCACGTCCGCCGCTTTTACATTTTATTTTCACACAAATTATTTACTCATCCCGATGACAACCCTCATGTCTGGCCAATCGAAACACTTCAACGATCTCATTCGATCTACGCCTACGTCTTTTTAAAAAATGAATAAACATCCTTGATCACATACTTCGATGTGCATGACACACAATGTAATTTGATAATTTTCTCTTACGGAGATTGCTTGCACTCTGTACAGTACATACAATGCAATTTTACTTAGTGATAGTTGTCACAGAAGTTAATAAATTAGGCAGAATTGCTGGTGACAAGTAATAATTGCAGTTTTTTAAGAATTAATCACATAATTACTATCCCATCAATAATCCAGCGGCGTCTAGCAGAAAGAAAACGAATTGAAATGACTCATGATGATGGGTTTTGGAGTTTGCAATTTATTTAATGAAACTCACATTGACCGACCGCCAATTAGCCAATCTACCGTTAGTAAAATAGAAAAAAGTTCAAAGAGTTTGGCCATATTAGAGATTTATCTAAAGCTAAACCAGCTCAGATACCTCAAAATATTAAGATACACATCCTATTAGATACTGAAGAAAAGCCTTTATGTGAGAGAAATTTGAAGAACTATGATGGGAACAGGTACATTCTCAAGAATATTTCGAAAAGCCACATAAACCCAACTTTATCCACGAATTGTTAGAAGGCGACTTTGATCATTAGATCGAATTCTGCGAGCAGATAATCGGAATGCGTAATGAAAATTTAAGTCCTCAGAAAATTAATATAAGGGTAGGAATCGTGGCTAGAGATTTCTAAAACCATATTGTTTTGAGGGAACGCTAAGCGGAGAACGGTGCATGGAGTTTCTTCAGTTACATGTCATTCCTGATTCAGTTGCTCTATTTCCCAATTACGAAAATCCTGATCTACCAAACGATTAAATATTTTTCCAGGAGGATTGAGCACCTCCTCATTATACATTTTTTTCGGGTGTCACTTTTCCTAATAAGTGGTTCAGTAGGAAGGAACCTATTGAGAAGCCACCTAAGTCACCTGATTTAACACCTCTGGTTTTTTTCCCAAAGTGTACTGTAATAAACCAATTAATAACCTGGAAGGTTTAAAAGATCGAATTCGGCAACAAATAAAACTGATATTTTTCAAAATATCCAACACGAAATAATTGTTCGACTTGAGAAATGCCTTGAAATGAACGGGCATACTTTGGCACATTTATGATAAAAATTTACACATGTATATTACTCGCTTAAAATACTTGTTAAGTTACTATCTAAACTTTTATTTTGTATTGCATCACATTTTTGTAAATATTTCTGTAAATATTTATGATCGATATATCAAATCTGGGTTTACTGAAAACGTTAATTGATTATCTATACAAAGTTTTTAAAATATCCAGGGTATTTGAAATAAGAAAATTGGTGTCTCTTCCGGGAAAATCGGAAGTAGTATTGAGTTGACACATGGGCCAAAAAATGCCAATTCATAATGTGTCCGAACGTTTTTCAACAAATAGAATTACCTACCTACCTTTATTTTATTGAATGTATTCCTTATTATTTTGACTATCAACATTCCTTATACGAATCTAAGACTTTTAGAATTACCAACAGCCAATTAAATACAGACAATACTTTATTCTAAGAACAAATTGCTTGTCGAGCATCTGTACGGCGAGCAAAGAAACTCGCGAGCAAACGGTAGCGAACACGTGGGCATCTAATTATAGGTAGAGTGATAGAAACATAATTTACTAATAAGAACGACTGTGTAAACCACTGCTACTAAATACATTCATATAATACAACGTAAATACAGCTGATTCGTCTCCCGTTCTGCGACTTTCATATTATTCTTTCTAACTACCTGCAACAGCCAACTATCATATAATGTATGTTGCGAACAGAATGACACTTGCATTTAATCTGTAACTATTTTTTCCAAAGTAATCAAAAAATATAGAATACAATTTTTAAACACCCTGCCTCCACCCACTTTTATGCACGCTGATAATGAAGCTATTGTTCTTAAAAGTTTACATAATAGAATATTACAAACCTTTGCTTCTGGTAGGCTATTCAGGTCAAGTGGCGAACAAACATTTATCACTACTATATCTTCATAATCAATCTTCCAAGGTCGATCAACTGTAGCCTTTATGGTATATGTAATTTTACCATATTTACCTTCAAAGGTTGATGGCAAAGATGCTGGTAAAATATAAGCAAATGGGTAGCTATGTCTACCTGCTTCAATCTGTAAGTCTTCTGCTCCTGCGAATCAGTAAATACATGGTGCTGATATCACTTACTTTCAGTACCTAACTGTATAATTATTTAAATAATCGTATCTGTTATCTACTATTGCGCGTAACTAAGAAATAGATGACTCCTAAAACGTTTGTTGTTTCTACAATTACTGTTTCCTTTAATTATCCAAAATTAAATGTAAATT
Organism: Limonius californicus; assembly: GCA_014611495.1. Lineage (NCBI taxonomy): Eukaryota > Metazoa > Arthropoda > Insecta > Coleoptera > Elateridae > Limonius > Limonius californicus. The sequence goes on from JABXWE010047814.1 coordinate 14,941, forward strand.
CAGCTGTACCTGATATTAAATCATACTCCTCATTAAAATAATATTCCTTGCCGCAGTAAGTAGTCTTATGCTTTGCAGAACCCCTGGTCCACCTTGTTTTAGCTTTACCCTTAAACTGAATCCGAATTGCTAAAACATATAAAATACAGAATTAAGAGTTATACAGCAAGGAAAATGCAAGAAAAATTGATAACATAATACAATACAAACTATGTTTTCCCGGATCACATTGTATAGGGATTGAATTTTAATATTCACCACAGTGATCTGCCAAAATTATATGCTGTAGAATTAGCCATATATATTAGTAGTAGCAAATATTCTTAACAATAACATTTTTACTGTCAATATTACAATTTA
>JABXWE010047815.1:0-10433 GCA_014611495.1 Limonius californicus
TGCACAAAAAATGTTGTGTATACTGCGGCCGCGTCATTCTTTAACGTCCTCGAGGTTGCCTTACCTCGGCCGCAAGCGGCCTCGGCGGCAATCTTCCTCTCGGTACGTTAAAGAATGATTTCGCGGCCTTAGTATACAAATAACTATTATAATACACGAATGCAGCTTACAATAATTTATTAAAACCAAATGATTATATTGGAATTGTCACTAGCGCTGTGTTTCAGGAGTTCATCACAATTCCGCCAGAGGGCGTATTGCTTAGCTTGAATCGCCTATACCTATTCTTGTTTGACTGATTGTTTCAATCATCTGTTAATTTCTCACATATAAACATAGGTTGACAACATAAAAGCCATATACAATCAAGGACGTCAGTTAATTCTATTTATATTGCAACTTAAGCTTACGAAAAATTAAGTTTATTATTTTTAATGCTCTATTATGAAATTATGAAATTGTCTGTTGGTAAGGAAATTATAAAAATTTTGAAACATTTTGTATTTACTACCAGTAATTAACTAATATATATTTTTAACGATATCATACATGACTGAAGGAAAATTGTATTTACAAAATAAAGATTTAAAATAACAATTTGTTTAGGGTGAAAAGTGGAAAAGGTTATTTTCCCGAGCAGAAAGATAATTAAAATAAACCCAAGCCATCTTGAACCTTGTCATTAAAACATTAGAAGCTTATAAAGATTCAAATTGAATTTAATAATTTGAATCTTCCTCTTCTTCTTTCTGCATGTATTAGGATATTTTTCCTGTTACGTCCCTTATCCTTCATCTTTCCATCTTTTACGGGGTCTTCCCAAAGATGCCTTTCTATATGGCCATATAATTGATTCTATATCATTAAGATGATTCTCGGTTGTACCGCTTGCGCAGTGTCGAGGCGGTGTGAGGCAAACCTAAGCTAGTTTGTGCCATGCATAACAGGGCCCCACTCTGGGGATTACCGTGTTGGTGCGAAAGCGTGCTTGCCTTGCCTGGTGTGTGGATGTTTTTGTTTATGGTCTGGTTACTCCTCTAATGCGACCATAATACGAGGAGTGTTATTAATTTGATCCCCAATGGCAAATGGCGACCGGGACCCAGTACCGATTACCCAGGAAATTAGAAAAATTTCCGACCCTGGCGTGATTCGAACCGGGAAGCGTTTGGATAATTATATCCAAAGCTTGGCTCTCCTACCACTGAGCCATTCCCGCCCTTATTGTTTCTATATACTTCTATTAATTCGTTGATATTACGCACTCCTAGCTCTCTTCTTCAATTCGAGTGTGGTCTGCTGCTGTTTGTATTATTTGTTTGTAATTGTCCAGTTTTTACTTCCATATATGTCGCACGGTATTGCCATTGTTTTACAGAACTTAACCAACGTATCATTTCTCACTTGTTTTCTCAAGGTTCTATACATTGTGCCATTGGTATACATAGTCTAAAAAAAAAAACCTAATTATGTATGTGTGTTTCTTGTTGATATGATATGGTTGATCCAAGGCAGTTAAATGTTGTTACTTGTCCTATTGCATTACTATATTTGATCGAATAGTCTTATCTCCTCTGGATGCTATTACTTTTGTTGTGTTGATATAAATAAGCTATGAAATTTTGCTATTTTATGTAATTCCTAGGTAAATATATTAAGATAGAAACTGTTAAAAAGAAGTGCTGAAACTATCACAAAAGATGATTATTAAAAGTCCGAAGATAGTAGTTGAAGAGAATTTACTAAATTATGTTTTTTAAAGTATTACCTTAGACTGTTTTTTCTTTGTAGTATGGCACCACTTTTTAAGGGCCACGTAAAGTTTACCGCCTGGGGCCCCTAGCCAGGTTAATTCGCGTCTGATTTTAGGGTCGTATAAAACGAAAAGAAAAGAAACATTTAACATAGTATTTCAAATCTTGCAAAATTAACCGGAAAGGAAAACTGACTTTGAACTAGACTCATCTTCACACACTTTACGTTTCACTTTAGTATACAGCTTGCACCGTTTATCTTCATTTTCAAAATCCTTTCGTTTTGCTTTGGAATTAGCATTTCGCTTCGTTTTAGCTTCTCCTCTTCCTTCGCCTTTTGTTTCACAACCTTCTCATTATGAATTCTTTCTATCTCACGTTTTACTGATGTATGGGTTAGAATCAACGACTTTGCTTTCTGCCTTCCTTTTCTTGACTTTTTTTGTCAGAACCTTTTAAATGGGGCTTAACTTCTTGAAGAGAGACCATAGTAATGACTGTGTTAAAAATATAACTGCTTAATTGTTTTTGATGTGATGACACCGGAATGGGGCTGCTTCATTGGCTTTGATCTGATGGTCCTGGAATGGGACTTCTTGATTGGCTTTGATTTGATGGTTCTGGTTGGCTTTTAGTCACAGTTGACTGCGGTTCATTATGCACCATCAGATGTTGTTCCAAAATTAATCGTGGGACTAATCTGACTATTATATCACAATGGTAGGTAGGCATTTCCATCACAATATTACAACAATTAGTTGTTTCCTAGGTTATGATATAAATTTGAGAACAAAGGTTTATATATATTATAAGAAAAAAATGTTCTTCGTGCGAAAAATATTTGCACCATCAATTATTGTCTATGTGGATTTTATTTTTGTGGGTATGCAAACAAATGACTTACATTATCGCTTCTTGGACTGGATTGCAACCTTAAGACATATACATGAATATATGTAGCTTTATCGCTTCGATTAAACATTCAGATGTTACAGATTTCCAACTATGAACCGCGTTCCAATATAAACCATTTTACCCTAAATGTTTGGAATGACAGAGTAAGTAACCGTATTATTGGACCACACTTCTTCCATGAAAATTTAACTGGACAAATTTACTTGGATTTCCTACAAAACATTTTACTCGGGGTGATAAATGATGAAGAACTTTTTTGGTACCAACATGATGGCTAACTTGCTTATTACACTACGGTTGGATTGTTATAATTCCTTGAATATTGTACTTGAAGGAAATTGCATTGGAAGAGAAGTTGTGAGACCGCCAAGAAGTTGCTATATCCATCTACTAAACTTTTTTTCATAGCGGTGCAATTAATAAATAGGATATTAATTAGACTACCTTTCTTCCATGAAAATTTAACTGGGTCTCGTTGCTGTGTACGACGTTATTTTACAAAATGTACAAACGTAGATGCAGATTCAACCTAATTTTTGAGAGAATATAATCGAAGAGGAAATTTCTGCCAGGAAGGGAATTTAGATATTAAGCAATACTTTATTCATATTAAAAAAACCAAACTTAGTTTAAATAGATGGAAAAGTACGAAACAAGTGCGTACTTAAAGTTTTATATAAAAATGTTTTGGTTTGTTTTGCGATGATATCCCAATATTGGCTATATAAGCGTAAGCTATGGTTCTGCTGGACGTGCGGCGGGATTCCACAATCCCAACGGTAACTCGATTTACAATTAATTTTAATATTGGATTTGTATATTAGGGCCTAGTTTACAATGCCTTTAGAAGGCGATAATATCTCTACCAAAACTATGTTGTGTTTTAATACTAATCGAATTATTTCTCTTGACTATGTTAGGTACTTTACTTTGAGAAACAAACTCAATTGGCTCTAAAATGTAAATTACCTGTAGATGGTGTTATCGGTACATCTACTACACATCAAAATTTATCCGTAGCTATTGATGTGGGGCTTGTCGTAATACAAAGGCGAGACGGTTCAAGCTTGTGCTAGTGTAGGATAAAGAGAGTTAAATTCTCTTCTTCTTTCTCATTTACATCTGTACATGTATATAGTACTTATTTTTGCAATATATTTAAGAAATGTACCAAGTTTTATTGATCTCTACGATTTCGATTGGTAAAAACTGATTATAATAGAAAGTTATTGTTTATACACTTTACCCAACAATACTTAATTGTAGTACTTGGATTTTAGCATCCTCAATATAAATAATATGCACTATAACTATTTTGAATAACTAATGAAGATGTGTTATCACCAGCGTCATACTAGTTCATGTAAAGCAAACTGACATCTGTTTCTTCATTAGCAATGTATCGAATTAGTGCATATTAGCATTTGCTAACAGGTTTGTATAAGCGAGCTGATAAAACACATGATTTATGAGAATAAAAGAAATATTCAGGCTTTTCCCTTTAAACCATGTATGTTTATAGCAATGCAAATTTATGATTGCTATTATTATTATTACTTCGCAATATGTTGTATTATTTACAAATATTATTACATTTGTGGACAAAAACCTATAATTTCAATCTTTTGGAATGTGTTTCGTGTGCATAAACAACTTTTACGTAAGAATGTATGAAATAATATAGTTCATGAATTTAGCAGGTGTGAAGTGAGTAATGGGAACAATTTGTAAATTTCACTCAAAATTAGATTGTTACTGGTTTTATATAACGGGTAACGAAAGAAATTTATTGAAAGCAAAAATGTTCAAATATTATGAAAGGGTCGCCTTTATTATCTGCTTTCTGTACTTATCTCAAGCGAAAGACAAACTAAAATTTAATCTTGGATGTAACGTTGTCATTATTATCATATAAAATTAGGTTATAATGAATGCCGTGTACTTTCAGGCCTCAGTATTACAACCCTTGGCCATTATCATCATCCCTCGTTAATTAAAACCCTGTTGTATTATTATAAACATAAACAGGTGTGTGATTTAGCACGAATCTAATTTTTAATTAAATTGCATAGTATGCCCTTCACAACTTTTTAAGATGCGACGAATGTTATGCAACAAGGTGTTTATTACAACGAAACTGCAATACATTTGCAAAAACGTTTGTAAGCTTTGTAGCAAGATCTCACGGGTACTTAACAAATAATTAGCATGATGTTTTTGTAAAGTAAATGATTATTGATATATTATACACGTGTTGATCTTTATGCGGAAGTAGTACTTCGAGAGGAAGTACGTTAAAGGTAATATTTCTAAGGAAGCCTTTTTCAAGGTTTCCGCGCGTTAACTATTTAAACATATAACTGCCAAATATATTTGTGTTTCAATCGGCACCAGCGGTAAAAGTAGCAAACATGTCTTGCTATGTAATTGGTTGAACGCTTAAAAAAAACGTAACACAACACTTGTGACGTACACGTTGGTGTCGTGTGCAACGGACAAGTATTGACCGTGCTTCTACCTGTTGGCGGTCGCTGTCCATCGTTGGACGGGTAATAACTAGCACAGGTTTCAGTGAGAAATCATTTTCTGTTCATTTTAGTTTCATTTCTTTTTGTTATAGATTATTTACAAAAATAACCTTTTTTTTTCTATGTTGCCTGGTGAATTTAAAACGAGACTGAGTTCCGTTTCCAAATATTTTACCGGAATGGAGTTCCAGAGAGTTCCGGCTTACTTTCACCCCTGACTAACACATTATGAAATTACTTCTCCATTCACGGTTTAAGTGAATTGCTTTCTCCTAAATATTACAGCTTGATATACAGGGTCTAGCAAAAAGTATAAGTTATATTGAATAGTTATTTCATTTCAAAGTTTGTAGTTGTTACAGTATGCATTCAAAATTAGGCCATACCAGTTGTTGGGCCCTTTGCGAGCATGCTAAAGTTTGCGCCCACACCTATTATAGGATACATTAAAAATAAAAGTATATATCAAGAGGATATTACGTTTGGCTATATCCATGTTCCTAGAGAGAACCAAGATGATGAAGATAACGATGTTCTACAAGTTTAACAGATACGAAAAGAGCAGTAACAAGAAAGTAAGGAAAGGGTGATTGGTTCCATGAAGAGCGAATGCACAGGTTAAAAAACGAAAGGAAACAAGAGAAGTTGCTAGAAATGGAAGCAGAAGAAGACAATGTTTTATGTTAAGAGCAGGGTAAGAAAGCCAAACGTATATGCCGAAAAGCAGAGATATGCTATACAACATGAGCTGTAGGAAAGGCACACCAGAAATAAAACAATTTCTTAAATCGTTAAGATTGCGATATAGTCTTTGAATAGAAAAGAAAATGTAGATGGTAAGGATAACGAAGTCATAGAGAGATGAAAAACGAAAAAATATAAAATTAAGAATAGGGGAGACAAGGAAGATCACAGACGAGAATAATGTACTATTTGTGATAGTGGATTAAAAGGTAGTTAGTCAACAAAAGCAAAGATTAGGAAGAAATAATTAAACAAGGAAGAAGATGCTGGACATGGCCGTCGAAGAAGATAAGCTGTTATATTACTAATAGGGGAGAAATGCGAAACATGTGTGCCAAAAAGCAAGAGGATCTTATACAACAAAAGAAATATAGGAAGGCACAATAATCCATAGATAAAAACTCTATCATAACGTTAACATTGTAAAATAAAAAAATATTAGAATGTTGAAAATGGTTTTGGTATGGCTAGGAAATTACATGTACACTATGTACAGGATGAGGGCGACAAAGACAATGATAAGACACCGTTTATTAAATTATAGCGAATATCTAATAACTTTTGTCTACCAAACGATTAACTTTTTTTGATAATACACGACACATAATTTCGGTAATTTGAATTTCAGGTATCTGATATGTTGTGTACTTTCTCGAGCAATTTTCTATGATTGGCCATTTGCCTTCCTGTGACATAGTTCCTCTTATAAGGACACTAATTATCTAAGTTAAAGAAATTTGGTCTTTGCCGCTGCCTTTCTAGTAAACTATGTATATTTAAAGAGCTTTAAAAAATAAGGTGATGTTTTTATTGTATTATTGACATTTGACAATTAGATAATCACGAATGAGTTCATTGCTTTCCGACAATGGGGATATTATGGATATAAATTGTTTCCAAGACCATATTGATCTCAAATATTATAGTATGCATCACTAGATTTTATTTACATGGTTGTAAAAGCGGCGTAGGTCCTCTATATCTGATGTAATTTAAACTATGGGACACAGACATAAGAGAAAAGATCGCTACGTCTTGTAAGAGACGAAGCACTCAAAGAAGGAATTTGTACCAAAACTTTCTGGAATTTAGTTTCCCATTACAAGCTATAGGTAAGTGGTACACTTTGTACCGGCATGTTAAAAGTAAAATAGAAAATTTGGATTGCCATATTCTTCTTCGGTCACACAGAGTGTTTAATGGGACGCTTCTCTTTCAATGACAATTGTGTCTGACAATGATTGTCAACCTTATAATGTTTCTTCCATTCCCGTTTCCTTATGTAGTTGAGTTATTCCTTTTGCTTCCAAAGCAATTCTGCCAACTCCTTCCATGTCTCTATATTACCGGTCGTTGTTTTTATTTCTTGTAATGTTTATTGCAGTATTCTTTAATCAGACTCGTCTTTTCCATGCTATTGCTGGTCTCCCCTGCTTTTCTTTAGCTTTAATCGTTTAATTGTAATGCCTATCTCGTAATGTCCTAATTCGATCTTATAACTTTTCTACTATTTCTTGGCCATTTGTATTTTCCATAGCTCTTGGCTAGTTATTTGACTGGGCCAGTATATTTATAATATTTGTGTTATGAAGGTCTGTATTTCTTTTGTTTGTTCTTTACTCAGGCCACACGTCTTTGCGTTACAGTAATACACTTTTTATGTTTGTATTAAAGATTCGAAGTTTAATTTTCTTTGATAACTCATTTGACGATCATAATTTGCATAATGCAATTTTTGATCTAATAATTCTCGTTTGGACATTTTTTTAGTATTCTCCATTTTTATCTAAAATACGATATGCTGAATCTTCTCTCCATCTACTGATATATGCGCCAAATCGTTTATGTGTTACTAGTATATTGCCATATGCTCGTCTATATAAACACTATTTTCTCTGGCATTGTGTTGTCAATTTCTACGTAATTGTATCAGTATGTATTTATGTATGCTTTACGTAAACATTGTAGGAAATGATAATTACACGCCTAACTGCTTGAAGTGAGTACTGTAAAAAATTATAGGAATATGAGGTATCAAAAACAAGGACATTAAAAGGGAATATGAAACAGGGAATTTCAGAAATTAGTACTACATCAATATCTGGAAAGCAGATTACGTTGTTTGAAGCTTAACCTAATTAAAACAGCCTGAAGCATAAAAGTTTGTCATCGTCATCAATTTACGACCTAATTCAAAATCCTCCAAACTAATATTAGCTTTAAATCCCTGATGATAGACGCGTCGCGTCAATTCGGCGTTGCGTCACTGGGTTGCGTCAAAAACGTACGACAAATATCGCTCTATCGTGCACTCGAATGGTTTTATAGGATTATGGTAGAAGGAGGACTTAATTGAAGCTGTGCAGGGGTTGGCGAAAGGTCATATTCTAATCCTGGCCACATTTAACATAAGGGTTGTAAGGTGATTAGCTAAAAGATCGAGTGCTGATGGTCATTCAGGGACACTCGGCCAAATATATTACAATTAGGAAAACGGATAACGTCCTTTTACGGATGCCCTTGATCCCTTCCAGCATTAGTTTTAATAAATGATAGAGGTAAGTTGGGAAATTTTAACTCTCGAGGCAATTTTCGCGTAAAATTTGATTTATAATAATGGAATTTTATTTGTAGGAATAGTTCGCTAATTATATGAAATCTGTTTCCTAATATACGGGGCTTATTGAAAGTGCTTTTTGGTGTTTTTAACAGTGGAGGTAAAAAGAAATGAAAATTTCTACAAAATTATTGAAACTTTTAATTGGTTTTTTACTTTTAGATGATTAGAAATTAATGCAGTCTGTTTAGCGAGAAATTTCGCACTGATATTTACCGTTCTGATATCGAATTTGCAGTAAGTTGTATTTTACGATCTATATTTTACGTTCAAATATCAGATTTCTTCACTGCCTTTAGTGCTACGTGAGAAGGTTGCTTCTCATTTTCAATTTAAAGATCCGCTCTACCTTTTTACAAAAAAGAAGTTTTTTATATTTTATGAAATAGATTTTACAAATTTAGCTAAAAGTTTATATTGTGTTCAAGTAAATTAACTTTTACTAAATAACTTAATGTTATATTTTTTCTGCAGTGCTCGTGGCATGCACCATAGAGCAGTTATATTTTTCACATTTAATTTTCCAGGATATTGTGACAAATGTATACTACATATATTAATAGTACGACTAATTATTGTCAATGTCGTTTACTGTTGCATATTTGTTATACACAGGACGTTTCACAAATTTTTCACAACAGGGAAATTATTGATTTCACATTTAATTTCTGTGGAAGTTATGGCTAAGAATATAAACTGTATTATTGTCATTATCAGTTATTAGCGTTATTTAGTGTTGCTAACATATGTTACAATAAATTATGTCATTTTAAAATCCCGTTTTGTTATAACTTTCTAACTTAACAAGCCAAATTTCATAAACATTTAGTAGTATTTGAGAAAAAATAAAGATTAGAAGAAAACATTTATTACAATTATTTAATAATTATATATAGCTCATTTAGAGTACTATCTTATTAGTACAAGTGTCTTAGTCCTGGCGAAAATAAGTGTTTGAATCACTGGAGAGACCTGGATGCATTCTATACATTGAAGTGCGCATATATAGAGATCTGTATATTTAAAAGTTAGATGCATTAACAATACAACATTCCTTGCGTAGAATTACTTAGCTGCCCGTACATTAGCGAGTTATTCGACGGATTTGATATGTCACGAGTCAAATCAACGGAGAAAACTGTGCATATGTGCATGCGCCGAACCCGATAGTAGATATAGAAATGCGTTCTGGTATTATCTGTAGGTTTTAATCTGCAATTCGATGCAATAGTTAATGTGGCCATAACAGATCACATATCAACATTTATTCAGTATTTATTTGATATTGTAATTCAGACAAAACATAAAATGGCCTCCGCTACAAGTTACATGGCAAAAGATTTTTTAACAAAGTTCAGAAGTCACCCCTGCTATGGGAAGCAAAGGCCAAAGAATATACTACCAACAATTTAGAAGAAAGCCAAGCTAAGCATACGAATAATTATCTAATCTCTGTAAAATAAAGTTACCCAATGCTAACCCAAATAGTAACAAAAAAATTTAGATCTTCGTGTGATATTCTGTAAAGAAATGAAAAAAGTCGAATTGTCGAGAAGAAATGGTACTTTAACTAAATATATGTACCAGCCAACCGTAACTAGCGCCGGGGTTTCGACTGTCTTATGTTGCTTAAATTAAGGGCATTGGTTCTAGGTCATTTGTTCGCTACCACTTCACATCCATTTGCTTGCCGCCGCTTGCTCGCCTGCATTTGGTCGCCGCCACTTGCTTGCCTGCATTTGCTCGCCTTCATTTGCTCGCCACCACTTGCTCGTCACTGGTTGGTCACCGCTATTGCCTCGCCACCACTTGCTTGCCTCCATTTGCTTGCCGCCACTTGCTCGCCTGCATTTGGTCGCCGCCACTTGCTCGCCT
>JABXWE010047816.1:0-20996 GCA_014611495.1 Limonius californicus
CATACCTAGTTCTTACTGTTTTTACGAATACGAAAATTTAAAACTGTTTTTGACAGTTACTTCAAAAACAAGTGGGAGATCCAAGCGCTAACATGCCACGCCCATTGGATTCTGATTCATTATCCCACCGTTTTTTACAGAATCCAACGGCAATGGAGAATATCTATCATTCTTCAACTAAAAAGGTATATGTAACGAATACATTATATTATAGTCTTAGAGAAATAGTATTATCAAGCATACGATAACAATGTTGCCGTATATATTTACATTTACAGTGACTGTCAATAAGTAGTAGCATATTAAACAATATCGACACCAGAATGCTCGGAAACCATCCTGAGTCATTTTTACAGTCACGTATTAAAATATTTGATTTGAACCAGTAAATAAAAATTTTGTTTTATATACCCTTCTGGTTAGTGGTTAGTATTCATTCTGCACAGCAGATTCGTAGATGTAGAATGCTTTTTGGTAGACCTGAATAATCAGATTATTACGTTGATAATCCTTTAATTAACTACAGTCCAACCCACTTAAAACTGGGTGATAACCGGATCCCGGATGTAACAAACATTTACGAGAAACAAGGAGCAATAATTAAAATATTATTACCACTGCTAGCCTGTGTTGCTGAGAGAATATTTGCCTCCAAACAACGTTATCTAAAAACATCTTTTACGGATTATAAAGTCTATTATATATTTATATACATTATTATAAAGCTTTCACAGGCCTTAGAAGCCCATCCCTTTTGGTGTGAGACAAGGCTAAGCTAGTTTGTGCAGTGCACAACAGGGTCCGACTCTGCGGGTTACCGTGTTGGTGCGTAACCATGCTTAACCTGCTGTTGTTGTGTGAACGTTTTAGTTTATGGTCATGTTACTCCTCTAATGCGACCGTAATTCGAGGAATGCCATTAATTTGATCCCCAATAGAAAATGGAGACCGGGACCCAGTACCGACCACTCAGGGAATTAGAAAAATTTCCGACCCTGGGGAGATTCGAACCGGGAAGCGTTTGGACTATTACATACAAAGCTTGGCTCTCTACCACTGAGCCATCCCCGCCCCTATATATATATATATATATATATAACGACCAAATATTAGCAATTGCAGCGGTATAGTAATAACCAAATTCGACTATATACACAGACCAATATTTCTGAACTGTATAGCGAGATACTATAATGTTAAAACCCTAGTTTGCTTCGAATTTGAGTGGTGCAAACATAGCTTTTGTTGAGAATTTGTACAGTGTATAATATAAATGTAATTATGTATAATTTTGCTGTGTTAAATGTTAACATTTTTAATTGTGAAGATTTATTTTTGCTGATAATTAACCTAATATTTTATATTTTAGAGCTGCAAAGATTTTTTTTCATATGTCAATATTACATTTAACGAATATGTAAAACGGGCAAATATTAGCATTCCCATAGGTCTAATTATATTGGGGACCCGGTGGAACAGTGCGTATACGCGCTGCCACTCGAGGTCACAGTGCAATGCGGCGTGCCAACCCCGGCGAGGCGGTTGTTTTTAACTTAGTTACGTTTAGGGTAGATCTTGCATGAATGACTAGTATGTAGGGGATGCCCGCACCCCTCTGAAGTAATGCGAAAGCGGTTCCTGGAGGGGGGGTAGTATGTATGAATGAAAAAAAGAAGATCTAATTATATTAGAATTTAACTGTACATCCACACTAGTGTTTCTGATATCTGTAGCAAGGAACTACAATGTTAAAAACCTAGTTTACTATGATTTTGAATGCTGTAAACGTGGCTTTTCTGAAGAATTTATACTGTAAATGTGCTATTTTGGTTATACATTTCTCAATTTCTTTTGCAAATCTCGAGAACATCATCAATAGCATTAGCAGTGTCCTTGCAGAAAAAAATATATTATGAAACATACTTCATATAAACTATAAATCATTCTTCAAAATTGAGTTGGATTGTGACTGTATTACAAATAATGAGGCACTATGAAGAAGTTTGGCCTCTAAGGCAGAAGGGCAGAGCTTCCATATCTTTACTTTCACACCCTGCAGTCGCGGTAATGCAGCGGACATCACGCATTAGGCACCCCTTGTTCATTCGAACGCAGGTACCCAATTATTTAAGCGACTGGGTAGACCGCCCATCAGCCATCGAATGGGAGATTCGCACTCCTGATCTTCCGCACCGGATCTCAGTGCTCTAACCACTGGACCCTATTGGCGCTTGTGATTGTATTACAGAATTCAAATTAAATTAAAGAACTAAATACATCCTTGTTATTAATATATCCATAAATCAATCGAAAAATAGAAGTAATACACCAAACTCAAAATTTACAGTTACGAACATTTTTTATTACATACGTTATATAATTTCAGTAATTTTACTTGTTAAATTTGTAATCTGGCAACAAAGCATGTTTTCGCACGTACATTCAGGACTACGGAAACGTGAAATGTTTTTGTTTGTTTGTGAGGTTTTGTATGTGCTTAGACGAGTAATGTGTTGATTGACTATTTACAACCTCGAAAACATTGGTAAGTTAGTTCCTTATCCACCGATAAGTGTCCTCGTTAAGTAACTTCCTGAAAATGTGCAAACATTGTGCCAAAGAAAATGTTACTGTCTTAATAATGTACATTTCTGTAATGGCGAACGAGTCCATTTAAGTTTTGATTTAAAATGACAGCGTTCGCCAGTTCGAAAAACGATACTACTGGCGTAAACGACAAAAGGATGTTTTAGCAAAAAAGTCTATCAACCGCACCCATGTAACTAAAAGCCCAACCTATTTCAAGGATCCCAACGCAATATATCATGTTACTGTGCCTAACCCATAGCGCAACACCATATTACATATGTAGTCTAAGAGTGACTATAAAGTAATAAATAATAATCCCAGTCCGCATCTGTGGGCAGAACAATGTATCATATTTTGTAAGAATCGCGCAATGCAGAATTTGAACGCCATTCATGCGTAGATAGACAATTATGAAATCATAAAGAACACAGAATAGTCGATTTGTGTCTCCTTAACGAGGAGCGCATTCGACCAGTACAAAACAGAATGTTTGCAGCACATTAAATTGTATTCGAATAAAGCTAATACATGTAAATTGCGTCCATGAATATCGGTAATTACCTCTTATTGTACTGTAGTTCTCATCACAATATAATGCACTGTACACTCGACTATGCATGTGTAAACATCGTGAGTTACGCACATATAAAACCTATAATTTTACAACTAACTTTGAAACTGTATAATAGATAATTTATACATTTACGGTGATATAAATGTACTTACACATAAAAACTATGTAAATAGTACTTAGCAAAACAATCCTCACTGGGTGGGATTAATTAAAAATTTTAAATCAATTGCATTCTCAATCATCACCATGGAAATGAAAGCAATTACATCAATCACAACTATACTACGCAAAGAGATACTACAGTTAAATGTCAAAACGATTGATCATCATCAGCTCTTGAACTTCTCAAATCTCAGGGGCAGAGCAGAAACTTACACACAACGAGGTCAATGTAAAGCGAATCTGTTCATTTCAAATATCTTCCCGAAAATGTTATATTACAGATGATAAATAAAACAGTATTTTTATTCTAAATATGAAGATGCTAGGAATGAATAATATTAAACATTTAGATGAGCTGAATGACTAATCAGTCAAGCTATATCTCTCATTCTCATTAACGGAAAAGTAATTAGTATTAAGTACGTTCATCTCTTAGTTACATTTAATGATCAGAAAGTCAATATTAATTACGCGACCATAATAATTTAAAAACGTTGTTTGTAAAACTCACGCAGCATCATACAAATTTCACATTAAAATTTTATTATAGATAATTAAAATTTGATGTGTTTTTTACTTTAATGAAGAACTTTTTAAATTTTTCATGACTCAATTTTAACGTTACTTTAACGTGTTCACTTCTTCTTGATTGCACTATAAATACATCGGAAAGCCGGTTTTCTTTTTATTTTCAATGGTAAATTCTTTCGCAAAACATACCTACATGGCGTTTTCCAGTATTAATTTACAACACGAAGATTATTACAAAAAATCGCCAAATATTTTAGAGAAAAATTAATCTGTATATGCCAGGAAAATAACATTTTTGTGAACGAACGAAGTTTGTCATTTTAGTGTAACTTTGTCGTCAGATACAATTTACAAATATGTCATATACTCAGTGACATGGAAATCGCAACACCAAGAAGTGGTAGGAATTTTTTGACCAAACTTGACAGAATCGTTTCACTACTAAAAGGTAGCAATTGATTAAAATTTTAAAGAAAAAGAACAAAATATAAACATAATTTTTATTAATAATGGGTTGGTCTTCTTCCCATAATCTCCCAAACATGCTCGATGGGCGAAAGATCGGGGTGGTCACGGCAAGAGATTGACAGTATCCTCTGCAAATCGGTCTATAGAACGTCTTGCAATGTGGGTACGGGTATTATCCTGCTGGAAAATTGGGTCTTCCAACTCCAAAAGAAATGGAAGAATATGATGTTCTACCACCTCATCCACATATCGCTGGGCGTTCATATTGTCTCGGATGAATAACAAACGGGACCTACTCCCATAAGTTATAGAACCCCATACTATAATCCCCACAGTTTGGTGCACATGCCTCGCAACAGAAAATTCAACATTGCGACGTTCCCCACGTGTTCGTCTGACCCTCATACGGCCATCATGCATCCCCAAACAGAATCGGGATTCACCACTGAACACCACCCTATCCCACTCTAGGTTCCAGTGCAGTCGCAACCTACGCCACTCCAAACGTTGCTGTCGGTGTTGAGCCGTTAGTGGTAACACGAGATGTGACCGATAGGATTGCAAGCCGAAAGCTCTGGTTCTGCGGTAAACCGTTCGAAGGGTTACACGACGACCTTCGTTAGCTAACCATTGATCGGCAATTGATCTGGTACTGGAGAATCGGTCTCTTGTTACCATAAGTCGAAGATGGCGGTCCTGCAACTCATTTGTTCTTCTTCGTCCCCCCGGTTCCTCTTCTGCGACGTTCCTGACCCTCCCCAGTCCATGCCTGATAGCAGCGCATGATGGTAGAATGGCTCCGGTTAAGGCGATTTGCAATTCCTCAGAACGAAAAACCATCTTCGCGCAGTCCAACAATACCAGCTCTGTCGAATTCGATTAATTGGCGGTAATTTCCACGTTGGCGCACTCTAGGCATGATCACACCCTCAAAAGAAACGATCGAAAGCGAAAACAATAAAGAACTGAACAAAATCTCGTAAAACATACACCGTATAAAATTGTTAGAAAAAACTGAAAGAACTGTCAGATAAGCCATTATCACTTGATCCATATGAATGAAATTTTAATCAATTGCTACCTTTTAGTAGTTAAACGTTTCTGCCAAGTTTGGTAAAAAAATTCCTACCCCTTCTTGGTGTTGCGATTTCCATGTCACAGAGTATATAATTGTTTTATTTATTTTATTATTATATGTACACCTACAAATTTTACTAAAACAGTTGTTGCGTATATAGTGTAACAGTAAAATATTGCATAGACAAAGTTACACAATTATATGATAGTTAGTTATTGAAACGGTTAGACCCCCACATTGGGGGATTTTTGATGCGAACTAGATCTGCAGACTCACTAGACAAGACTCAACCGACTGTTTCGTATGGGATTTACCTTATACGTCAACTAACTACTTTTGAGTTAACTAATCAATACTTTTTCTTTTAATTGATAAATTGTATCTAATTTTTAGAATATTTATTAAGCAAGAAATACTGGATAAATACTTTTATATGCAGAATGCACAAGGGTGCATATTTCTCTTTCTGACAAATACGAGAGCTGTTCTCGTTCCCCTGAGCCTATGTAGCAAGCTGTGATATTTTAAAACAAATTTTGCTTAAAATTTTAAAGTAGTTGTTTACAAGTTTAATTATAGTGAACGTTGTCAAATGTACTTGAAGATTTTTAAAATTCCTTATTTTAAAGTAATCTGTTCCCCAATAAATCATTTAATTGAGAGAACATTACCGAGCTGTGATTTTTTACAATTTCACGCATGGCTTAAGCCGTACAGAATGTTTTGAGGAAATCAATCGAGTATTTGGTGACAAGTCGTGTTGCTTAGCTACCGTAAAGCGGTGGTACAATCAATTTCAACGGGGTCGACTTTCCTTAAATGACAACTTTCGAGCTCGTATGGCAAAAACAGCAGTTACCGAAAAGAATATTAGCCTTGTACGAAACATGGTGTGAAAGCAACTGACACCATTTTACACAAACATTTGATAGTACTTAAGCTTTGTGCCCGTTGGATTCCCTACAATTTGATTCCAGTTCAAAAAGAAAACATCTACACTGGATCCCTTTGAAAATGGATCGTCTCATTTGGTGTACAACATAATTACAGGTGATGAATCGTAGGTATACTGCTATGATCCCGAAAGAAAGCAACAGTCGGCAGTTTGGGTCTTTGAGAACGAATCGGCACCAACAAAAGTTGTTCGTGACAAAAGCCTAAACAAAAAGATGGTCTCCGCATTTTTTGGAATTACTGGACATGTTTCCACTGTAGCTCTGGAGAATCTTCGTACTGTTAATGCTGAATGGTACACTACAGCTTGTTTGCCTCAAGTTCTCCAAAATGTTCTCGAAAAACGTCCAAGAGGAAGGATCACCTTGCATCAAGATAACGCTCGGGCTCACACTGCTGCTCGAACGACTGTCTATTGGAATGCCCAAAACATTGAAATAATGGGTCATTCGCCGTATAGTCCAGACCTAGCACCTAATGATTTCTTTTTATTTCCGCGTGTAAAGAATAAGTTACGGGGTTTACATTTTACAGCGGCCGAAGAAGCGGTTGACGCATTTAAAAATGAAATAAATAACGTAACGCGGAAACATTGGAGAAAATGTTTTGAAGATTGGTTTTCACGGATGCAAAAATGCGTTGACTATGGAGGGGAATACTTTGAAAAATTATAAATAAATGTGTTTTGTTAATAAATTGTATATTACTTTACTAGGCTCCGCAGAAAGAGAACAGCCCTCGTATGCACCCTTGCTTATGTTATAGGAAGTTATTCTGCAATGTTTTTAAGTGAGATTATCATCATTAAAATTTGTTAATAAATCTGGATTGTGGGAATATTCCAATCAATAGTTTAAAAACCCTATTGTCTATAGTGTACATTATACATACATATACATATATTATCTAAACGCATAATTTCAAAATATAAACCTGGTTTCTCAGAGTAATTTTTCACTTAGTCTGGTATGTTCGCATGTTTTACTTCAATTTATTTACATAGTTATTAGAACCAACACCATAATGAACAACTTAACATTTAAGGAATGATAAATTCTAAAATATGCGCGTTAACCTGCAAAAATTGCGGCCACAAGAATTGTATGCAAATGTTTTTCGTTGATGATTTATGAACTTCTGAATATAACCTATAACAAGCAAATAATATTAACCCAAGGTAACGCGAATACAATTAGTGGGCTAAAGACTAACGTTGGAACACACATTTTATTGTACTTCGTACCAATACTAAACTAAAACATTACACTTAAAAATTTGGCCCAATGTTTATTTTATTAAAAAATATATTCGTACACAAGCATTTAATTTACCAAGAAATGTATATTTGCCAAAATGATATATGTATAAATAAAACAAATTGGCGAAACATACAGCTTCTATTAGTTAGTTACTTTAAGTGTATTTTAAAATATTGGCAACTGTCACTATTAAGTCTCAATTATAACGTCTTTTCGCTCCGTGATGCGGTTCGTGGTTTACCTTATTTTGATTTGTATATCTATAAATTACATTTCTGTTTAAATAATGTTCCTACTTGTCATAACGGCAGTGGAGACAGGTATCTTGAGTATTTTTTCTCAATATACGCATTAAGATGTGTCCTGCTTTCCGTTTTCCTACATAAATATTCAATTTTTTTTATTCTAAACTTGCATAGGATTTGGTTCAAGTTGTTACAGTTAACTTAATCTTCTTCTTCATTTTGGTTGATTCACTTTGAAGTAAGATGAATTTTCCATGCTCATCAAATAAATTAGAAACAGTTTTCATAAAATTATCGTTAATAATTTACGTAAAGTACCCATTTCGTCATTCCATTTGACGGTTAACTCTCAGCAACACACAATTTCCTTCATTATCTTTCCTTTCCTTCTCCCTAATCTTTTTAAACCTAACACAATCGTGTTTGTTGATTGTGTGAATCTGATAATACCGACTAAAAAGCAGAAATTGGGAATAATTAAAAATTTTAAAAATTATATGATTTTACTATTACTACTGTTAGCAGGCCAACCAAAAACTACACGCCTAGTGATTTAACTCCAGGTTGGATTACAAACATGGCGAGTTGCAACCACTAACCTATTTAAATAACAATGTTCTTCGCATAACTTTGAATCATTAGACGTGCTTATATTGCTCCGAACTTGTCGAGAGTTTTCCATATACACCTACATACGTTCTAACCAAATGCACGTTGTAGTCTATTACAGTTTGTTTACCTAAGGGAGTAAGACCAAGTTCCTTTCTTTATACGAATGTGAATCTTGTGTTCACCTCTGCTCGCGTGAAACTATCTTTGAACATTACAATTTAGAAAATCTTAAACTATAATAAAACTATTGCGTAATACTTCGCCTATCGTACGATCAAAATTAATAAGTTAACTTAAAATCAAACCATTTTCTGCCAAGTGTATGAACTCTTTAATGAGATTAATTTGAGTGGGTTGTTGGCTA
Organism: Limonius californicus; assembly: GCA_014611495.1. NCBI lineage: Eukaryota > Metazoa > Arthropoda > Insecta > Coleoptera > Elateridae > Limonius > Limonius californicus. The sequence continues at coordinate 8,837 of JABXWE010047816.1, forward strand.
TACGTTAAGGTTTTAAAAGAATTTATTTGTATTGTGATATATGTACTATAAAAAGTTTGCAAACAGAGTTAATGTAATTGGCCATTACAACTCAACCTTCGTTCTACCTTGTGCAGTATTGTAAAATAATATGGAGACGTGACGTCACGCTTAAGGAACAAACTCATAACCTCATTGTACGCTTGTAGTATCATATTTTTTCCGGTTTGAGGTTATATTAATGTGAAGAATTTAGGCAATTTATACTAATAAAACTGAAGCGACTGTAACATCATCATCATCATCTGACATGGAGCTGACTCGAGGGTCGATCCTGGATACGCCAGGCCCACCCCATGCCAGTAGGTGGGTAGGAATTTACGGGATATGGTGGGATCGGGTGGGGCATTGCACAACGTTAGTATGTCTGCAATATATACCGCAAGACACCGATGCTGCAACACCAGGTAGTTAGTAAGCTACGCATCAATGTTGCTTTTGAGTACGTAGCCGAGACCGTTATGCGATTATGCATTTGAGACTAATAACTTTGGTATCAAAGTTTCACATCAAACTGAAGCGACCGTAACAGAAATAAAATGTTGATGTATTTTTGGTATCCATCAATCTTTCTATATACTTGAAGCCTAAGACGGTTTTAAAGGTAATCTAAAAATTGCATGGGTAATATACGGCTAGAAATTAAAATATAATCAGGACAGGAAGATCTAGATTTTAAAATTTAATTGGACTTTAGTGCCGAAATTACTTTAAACCCGAGATAGATGACTTCGAAATTTTGATTTTCGACTGGAAATGTAAATAATTGCTTTTCCCGCTTTTTCAATTTTCTGTTTTTTAATAGAAAACAATTGTAAATACTTTCTTGAAGGTTTTCTGAATCCAGAAAGGTGCTGTTTGTAATGCATCTGCTATTTTTCATGTGTCTGCTATAATTTGTGAACGCTTAGCATTATGAAAGCGTACAGTTCTTAATAAAAAAACAACATATATTGCTTCAAACTGGCTAATAATATGGCTATGTGTCTGTTCTCTTGTCTGATTTTTGATGGAAGTGCCCCTGTGTTATTCGTTTGTACAATGATCATACTTTACATAGGTAATTTTTATTGCAGTTCCCCAAGGATGTTGTGAAGCTACTTAGGGACACCAACTACCGCACCCACTCTCTATGACATCTTGGCAGTTCCCTACTATTTGCCTTTGTTGAGGCTACCAAACGTGTTAGAAAACGAAATTATGTTTATTTCTTACCTTATTTTCTTATCTTATTAATTAATAAGTAAATACAATATTATTAATGATTTGTAGGACATATTCAAATTGTGTTAAAATAAACGAGAATTGCATATATTTAATGTTGTATTTATAATATTATTTCCCTCCTAATCAGAAACGCCAGTCGTTAAATCACCCCTGGCCAATATACACCATAAAATTTGAAAACAGAAGGTATATTTCAGACATAAGGTTACACCGCCAATGTAACAACTGCAATAACCTTGGTCCCCAGCAAAAAAGTACTTACGAGTGATAACAGTTTAAAAGCTATATAGGTATTTTAATATTATTTAGGAATTGAAATGGTATTCATTTTGAAACAGAACAATACCAAGCTTATTCTTTGCTGATAAGTGGGAATTTCTATTAAAAGAGGTCAATAACCAATGCAATTGAATGCGTCATCAAAACTAAAGTTAACAATCTTTATTGCAGGTCCAGGGAACATCGTCCGTATCTGCATTTATGTACGGGTAGCATACGCATAAATGAAGGAAACATGTAGCTAATATATAAAAGTACCGAACAGATGACGGAATGGGACGTTTGAACGCGGCCGTTCGAACGCGGCCATTTGGACGCGGAGACGTTTGAACGCCGGGATGTTTGAACGCACGGACGTTTGGACGCAGGTACTGTTAAACGCAGAGACGTTTGGACGCATGCAAATATATATTTACATTTCAAATGGTGTAAAAATATTGTATAGCAGTACCACAATCTGTACAAAAATAATGCGAATAGGAATACGAAAAATGCATTTGAATGTATCATCAAAACTTTACTAAACAGTCTTCATTGGAGATGCAGGAAGCATCGTCGATATCTGCATGTATATATAGGTAGCATACGCACAAATAAACGAAACGTTTAGCTAATGTAGAGAGTTCTATATAAAAATACCGAGGAGATAATAAGGATTTTATTGGAACATAAAGGAAACAATGTGCGGTAAAACACACATTAGATTATACCGCCAATGGAATAACTGCTATTAACCTTGGTCCCCACCGTAAAAGTACTTACAACTGGTATTTTAAAAACTGTATATTTTCATATTATTTAAGCATAGAAATGGTGTTACTTTTAAAAACGGAAAATCACCAAGCTTATATTTGCTGGTAAGTGTGAATTTAAATTTAAAAAGGGTTAGTAACCAATGCATTTGAATGCATCATCAAAACTTATTCAACAGTCTTGATTGCAGATGCAGGAAACGTCGCCGTAGCTACATATATGTACGGGTGGCATACGCATAAATAAAGGAAACGTGTAGCTACTACCGAGCGTTCTATATAAAAGTACCGAGCGAATGATAAGGATTTTATTGGAATATAAAGGAAACAATGTGCGGTAAAGCTTGGGCAATTCTGCGAACTCAAAATGTGCGGTCGGACGCGATACAGCGGTGGTAAATTAAAGCAGGGAAAGATAATACAATCAAAATAATTCAAACGTGCAATATAACAATCTCAAATCCACTAGTTTATTATATGTTAATGAGACGAACAGAGTGCAATCGCGAGCATTCTCGATGCTAGATAACGTTCTGCAATCCTCCGGAGAATTTCGTCTCTGTCGAGTTCATGCGGAACCCAACATATCTATCTCTTCCTATCGTGACGCTTCCACTTAACGTTTAAAGATAAAACATCCGAGTTGACGCAGAAATATCAGCGGCTTTCTGTATAATTGCGATTTATTTTTAAAAGAGCGCACATCAGTTAGTTTCAATTAACTTAATCCAGAATGTAGACGATTCAGAAATGTTCCATAACTTATTATAAATTGTTATCTTCCCACTTTAAATGATTAGCGCAAATATTTATGTCGAAATAAAACTGCGTGGCGTATACGTCGAAATAAAATCTTGCGGAATGTTGGCTATATTTGATTCCCCACAATTTAAACAGAATAGCTTTCAGGTCTCTGAGTCTAGTCGTAAAACACATATTAAACGTTCATAGATGCTTACAGTTTTATGCAATAAAACTAGTTCCAAACTAGACTAATTAATATGAGAAATGCAGAAATATTCGATTAATGAAGTTTTTTAAATCCAATTAGAGGTATTTTGCATACTAATCCTCGGCTACTCCTCAACGTTAACGGAACTGCCAAATGGTTTATGCCATATAGTTATCAAAATTTAAACACTGTCACTGGCTGGCGGCTTCTTGAACTCAAAATTCTTCGGCGTGCAATTCGTTATTTGTTATTCATAACCTTGATAGATAATTTCTTATAAGAAAATAAACCGTTACATACATCACTGCCAGTGAAATTTCGATTACACGGTATTTAACCTTGATCATAATAACTGGAACATTTTTTGCCATAACACCTCAACTTTTTCAATCGCAATAAAATCATGCCCTATCATGTTAGAGCTATTTTAACATTTATTTATGGCTCCATAATACCACTTCTAATTTAGAATGTTTCCATATCTATAAATTTTCTTAACACTAATATTTTCAACCGTACACGCAACCGTTCTAAAACATTTTCACAGCGCGGAAACCAATTTCTAAGAAAAAATTACAGTTACTTCCTCAGTTTGTAAAACACATTAATTATAAACAAACGACGCGTTATTTATTCAACCACGTATGCTAAATCTTGAATAAATGCTATCAAACACTTAACGTTCACAAACTCAAGTTATTAAAATGTTACCGTCGAAATTCTTGACAAACTGACCGTTAGAGCAACGCATAGTTCTGTACCTGCCATACACAGATATCAATTAAGGAAAGCTGCAGAATGTTAGTCATCTTAAAGTACATCAATTTAAATTTGCAGCTACATTTTGAGAAACAGCATCAACTAATTGCAAACTGACATTCCGCTTTATACTTCTTTCTATGGTTTTTAAGGAAATTAACAGTATCTACGATTTAAATATTACACTCAACGTGGGGTTTTTTCAAAAGTTTCATCAAAAGAATGGAAATTCACCACAAAATTTAACTACCTACTGCTTACTTTCAAATACCACACGCAAAATTGAATTTTATTCATTCAGATTGGAAGAATTTACAACCCTTTTCAGGACTTTACCACCATAGTTTTTTTAACTTAAATACAAAAACCTTCTACAATATTTATCTTAAAAACTGTAACTATTGTACCTTTTTCAGAGGCTTATTGTCTGAACAACCGTTGACATTTCTAAGTTGTCAATTAAAACTCAACAAAAATAGATAAATTTCCCCATTTCAAACAAATTGGACTGCAAGGTTTGCTGTCTCAGACGGGGATTAAAATCTTTGAATGCTATAGTTTACCACTTTTAGTATTTCCGTTTTGTAAGGGAACTATTCAAATTGGAGGATTGTTATCTAAACTCCAACTGAAGGTTCTTTTTTAGGGAAGTCTAAATGTATGTCTGTTGATTTTTAACCATTATTATCCTCGGGAGCCCAAGATTTTAAAATGACTTCAAAATACATTATGGGGTTTGCACTTTAATGCATTAAAATGCTTATACCTACAGATATTACTAAAAACGTATACCGAAGCGGTTTCCCGCAGCTTTTCTGGCAGCTTTCCGCCACCTAAAATCATTGACTGTCTGTCTATATAGTCGTACTATGTTAATTCTCTCTTCTGCGCAGTCTTCTCTATATACAAACGTTCCACCGTGTCCTTGATCTTCATTTGGTCCTTCATTTTTTATTTGGTAACCTCTCAACATTCATGTATCTTCTGATGTATCCACACCATTTCAACTGCAACAATTCACGTTTACGAATGATAATGTTCGTCCACATCGAGCAAACATCGTGGACAAGTGGTTTGATAAAATAAACTGGCCAGGAAGTTCCCCATATCCTATCGAATATACATGGGATGCATTAGGAACACTCTATTATGTCTATCAGAGATATGTCTACTTGAATTATATCTTTTATTCTATAATTTCTTATGTGGTCGTACAATGTCAATCTGCAGCATCTTCTCTAGTACATCATCTCTGTTCTCTTCTGTTTCAAAGGTGATAGAACTTTCCACCATAGATTCAAACATACGTTTCTTTGTTTATTTGAAATATCCCGATTCCGTAAAACATAACGTAATCGTTTGATAATCACCTTTTCTTTTGAAATGATATGGTGAATGTGTTCCTCATCTCCACCATCTGATGATACTGTAATTTCCAATACTTATATTGATTTATATTTTTAATAATTCTTCTGTCTGTCCTGGAGCTCCATCAATTATATACAGTATAGCCCACTTATAATGGACTTGTTTGTAATGAACTCTTGATTGTAATGGACCAACTACCAAAGTCCCGACTAAAGAGTCATTTCAACCTATGTAAATACAATCGGATATTATGGAATCGCTTATAATGGACTTTCACATGTAATGGACTAAAACTTCGCTTAAAGTCCATTCTATCCGAACTGAATTTCGTTGGGGAATTCATTTCATATCGCGGAGACGACCCAGACTCCTAAGATAACCGAAAAATTTTGCTGCTTGTGGATAAATGTCCGGCACATCCGTCAATTTCATTATGGAACATCAAGCTTTTTTTTCTACCAAGAACAACGGCCGTGTTGCGACCGATGAACCAAGGTGTCATATGGAGCTTTAAACAAACTTACAGAAAAGATATGTTGCTGCGAATCCTTCAAATGCAAGATGCCAATGTTGCTCATGTTAGAAGCTTTAACAATTTTAGAAGCCATTGACATACTGAGCCTTGCTTGGCAGACTATCTGCAGAAACTGTCCGTAAGTGTTTTAGACACGTAGGATTGGCAAAGAAACAGATTTCGTTAACTGAGGAATATTGGAATCCAGAGGATCAGATTGAGTGAATGGGTTACAGATAAAAAATGTGTGGACTGTATAATCTATTTAAAGATTATGTCCTTGTTGATGGCAACGTCGTAACTGTCCAGGGGTTAACAAATGAAGAGATCACTGAAGAATTTCATTCTAGTATCAACGAAGAAAAAAAGGAAGCAGTACAAGACCAACCGGAGCAAGTTGAAGTGACTTTTTCAGATATCTTAAAACCTCGTCAAACCCTACCAACCAATACTTTCAGCAAAGAGATGATGTAAGTTAAATTCTTCGTCAATTAAACAAAATACAGATTGTTCTAAATGATATCTTTCAAACAAATAATACGTATTTTATGTAAAGTAATCCTATATTTTTGCATTGTTTTGTGTTGTTCAAACTTTTAATAAATGTATTATTTTACACCTTACAGTTTAATTTTGTTTTCATTTCGATAAATAAGATTTGGATAAGATGGATACTCGGTTATAATGGACTAACATTGACTGTCCCCTGAAGTCCATTATAAGCGAGTTCTGTATGTTCTTTTCTTGCAGTTTCCAATTTTCCAAACCCCATTTATCGCATTCGTTTGTTATGTATCAAAATATGTAATTTACGTTGCCTTGTATATAACAAGTACTTATTACTTGGTCATCGGAAAGAAATACACTGTATTTTCTTCTTGTATTCGAACTCCTATTCTTCTGCACATTCTGGACCAGTGTTTAATATTTTATTGATGTATACTCTAAACAACGTTGGAGAAATGCTGCATTTCTGTTTAATCCCTCCTCTCTTTCTCTCTCTCTTTCTCTTCATCTCTCTTTCTTTCTCCTTCTCTCTCTGTTTCTCTTTCTGTCGTTCTCTCTCTCTCTCTCTCTCTCTTGGATAACAATACTAACAATTGGTCTATGCCAACGTCTTTCTTTTCCACTTTTCTCTTCTGGATTCCAGTATATTTAGCAGGGTGTAGCTGTTACAACCCCTTATTTACCACAAATTCGTCTGTCTTTTATTTTCCTTTGACTGTGCTTATGTAAGCTCTTCACAAATTTATGTAACATTTCTCTTTTCCGTTATCTTTTAGTGCTTTCCATAAGTTATTCACCAGAACAATATGATTCTTCGAATCTATAAATATTATATGTAACTGTCTTCTATATGCTACAGTTTTTTCATTAATGACACAAAACTTAAAAATAAAATTCACCCGGTAGAAAATTCATAAAATAATTATTTACATCCTATAACCAAACAGCAATCAACCACAGACTGATTGCCGTTTTGATTTCCGGCGATTATGAAATCGGATTATATATAAACACTTATTAATTCAGTATTCAATAATTGATTTCAATCGTTGCAGTCTACCTACCTCTAGAGGAATTCCATTGGCTTACTTCTATCTATTGCAAATACGTGCATTTCGTAGATAAGAAAACAATAACTGCTTTCAATTTATTCTTAGTCATTGTTGTGTGTATAATAAGCAAGTGACCTCATTTTAATTAAAAATGTATTTTTCTACTATATAGCACTGTCTTGAAATACAGAAAAATAAATAAATGTGGGTAGCTATCTATTGTTATAGACGATAAATTTCATTAGAAATAAACCAATTAGCAAACAGCATAAAAATGAACGTCCTACATCATCCCACTTACATCAGATATGAGAACTAAAATAAAGTGCTCTGTATTACATTAACATCTCGACAATCGCATACCATCGATATCATGCAAATTGCACCTATCCGCATTCACATACAAGAAAAATTAATCCTGAAAAAACTAAGCGACGTAGTGTTCATAATTCATAGACGATCCTGCATTTGTTGGGTGTATTTTTGGCTATACTAAGAAAATAATCCAAATACTTTCCACATTAAATAGGCATGCTAAATATTCATACTACACAGAATTGTTAGTATGGTGCAGTTCTGCCTTCGTATCACAACATTCACATACAATAGGTATTGATTACTTGAAATTTAATATTTTAATAACAAATCGAACTCGGGTATTGTGTTCTGTAATGAAGACACAGCTCAGTCACTTCACAATGGAAAATGTAACATTGAAGGTAAAAACACAAGCTACTTGGCTAATTACCTACAATTCTTTAAGAAATAAAATGGGGTTGACTTAGGCAAATTTATAATGAAGAAACTCAAGAAAACATGTAAAAAATGACGATTACAAGATCAATTATCAACTGTAAGTTTTAATTTGATGAATCTATTTGCATACAACATGCAGCTTCTTTTAATTTCATGCAACATGAACAACAGTATAGCAGTAGCAAAATATTTATATACTTCCGGCTGTCATCCTAAAAGATAACTTTCTGGTATTGGCATGCAACGTGTTTCTTATTTCAACTAGAACATGGAAGTTTAACGGGAAGAATAGTAAACTGAAAGATATTTTAAAATCTATCATGTATAAAGCTAACAATTGGTTACTTAACACTGCTGAAGATAATATGTTGATTTACGCCCTTTCGGTCAAAGCTATGCGTTACCGTAATAGCGTAGCGGGATCATACTTGCATTGTAGACATACGGTTTAATCATTAAATTCCGAAGAGCGATAGTTATTTTAAATGTTTCTGTATTTTCTTATTATGGTACACAGTAGTAACTGTTTTATTAACCTCAAAATAAATATTATAAAATTATAATATTGCGTAACGGCAATTACTGACGCGGTTAAATAATGCATCAGGTATTCGTTTTCATATTCTTCATCTACAAGTACCTTATTTTCAACAGTTATTTCGTGACAATCATTGATTTTAACTTGACAAATATATAAATATTATAGAAATCAAAATAGTCCTTGGGGAGGAATTGTTGGACGTTATGTATGGGCCCCATAGATTAATTTCACGGACTCGTAATCCTCCAAATATGTTCTATTCAACGGATTCTTCCTTGTTAGTCAAAAATAAACCAGTTTTTGATATTACAAAATCGGTCGTGCTTTGAAGGGCACGTAAAGCCATCGGTCCCGGGTATCATACGAACACCTTTAATAATCCTAACCCATGTAGTGAAAATTCTCTTCTCTGTTTGATGGATTATATTAGCCACATGCCCGACATACTTGCAAAGAAGGCTCAGAGAGCCTACTCCATTGTAGGTAATTAACAGGCCATTGGCCTAAACACAGAAGAAGAAAAAGGTTTATTTTTCTACAATTTACTACATTTTATGTAAATACCAAGGCAGTTAAAAATGTTTTATAGTTATTATAATATAAAATTAGCTTCCGTCCATAATCATTAAATGTTATTTTAATCATTTTATTGTAAACCTTAATGATATCATAGATGCAGTAATAAGAAGATAAAAAGAACTATCTAATTAGATTATTGTTAACCGGTTTGTGTTTTGAAATAAATTCATTCCACATCCTTCGAATGGATGCTCCATGATTTCATTTTCTGGGATTACACTATCACTAAGAACAGGCTATTTTAAAAATATGTACGTTAGCTATAGGATTTTTTTGTTCCAATTAAAAGTACTATATTGAGTGTATATTTAAATTTAACAAGAATGTGTTTTCTTTGTAATTATTTAAATTTGATTAGGTCCTGCTTTGAATCAGTACCAAATTTGGAATAAATTAATATTCGATATTACCTATTACTTTTGCATTATTCCCTCTTATTAATTGCAGAATATATTAAGGAGATCCCTAAACCATGCTAAAAAATAGTTAGCATTCCTTAATGATTTTTGTTTATTTTGTTCATTTCTACTATCAAGCCAAAAACTAATACCGGCGACTGGATCTACCACAACAGCAAGTCCATGGAATTTTAGTAGGTACTAGAGAAACAAAATGTGTTGACAGTTCACACCCAGTTATATATTTCGTGAATTAAATGCGGCAATAGTTTCGTCGTGTTATATATTCCTTGAGTGTCATGGGCATTCAGTTTAATGCTGATGTTCCCTCTCTTGGAAATTGTATAGTTGATTAATGGCGCTTATTTCTAGAGCATTTTCTTAACACCCAAAATGCTGAACTACTTCTCTGTTCATTTACTTTTCCCACGTACGTTTTTACCCACATTCATATAATATAGAGAAACCTTCAACTTAATTTCTATGGATTCCATTAGGATAAACAATCGTCTTATAATAAGAATTCAATTATATTTATATTGTTTGGCTATGTAAGTTTCAAATTGAAGAAGTAATAATCACGTATATCCTTTTAGCAGTTGCAGTTCCTACCATAGTTAAGAATCAACACAGTCGTTCTGATTTTTGGCACAACTACTCAAAATAGTTACCTGGTACCTACTATAGATGTACCATTGCCCCATGTTCCATGTCCAGTATGTTCTGCTTCTACTCCCAAGCCATAGTTTTCCTTATCGGATATGTTAAGTAGTATAACAATCAGTATCTTAGTTTTATAAGCAATTAATTATGGGATGGCATTTGAAAACGGCATTACCTTGGATTAATTGCAAAGGAAGATATTAATTTTCCTATTCCTATCCTAGAAACCACAAGGCATTCTGCACTTCTTGACATTTACTGACTTTTCTCTTATATAGATCGAGTTAAAATAATATCTATTGGTCTTCATCAAAATTCTTCCGATAGTGAATCACATATTAAACAAACCATTTCAACTGAAATAATGAATTTGTTGTATAGTGTTTTGCCAAAACAGTTGTACGTTAAAATGTCCACGCATCACCTTCTACAATGTTAAAACACTCTTCAGATCGTGCTTGCGTTACGTTTTTCCATGTACATTCCTTTAAAATAGCATCATTCCATAAAGCTCTGGTTATAAAGTATTTTATCATAATTAAGTAATTTTCTCATGCTTACTGAAATAAGAGACGCTACTATTCGTGTTGTTGTCATCTAAATTACCCGTGTATTATTGTCTAGGGGCAATTTAATAAGCAGGAGTTTAAATGTTATTAAAATTCCAAAATTTTAATGCTTGACTGTGTGGCACCGAGACGCGATAGACATTTAAATGGTACAGCAAGAGAGTTTTGTCAACACGAATTCCCCGAGGCTCCTTGTAATCCTTTACGAACAACTACATAACTTAATAATATGAAGTAATAAATTTAACAGCAACATGTATGTAGGTACGCATGTAAGTGCTTTACTGGTAAGTGTTAACCCAGACCGCCAAAAGTACATTAATTTATTACATTTACGACAGATATTAATTTTCAAGAGACACCACGTATTGCAATCAGTAACATCTGCAAAATTTTCATTGAAGTATGAGTGTGCATAGTTGTATGTGAGCGTTTACCAGGTTCTTGCAAAGTCTCTGGTGCTCACGCTTCGCGACTGGGAATGCAGCCTAATGCGCTTTCGCTGTCCCAGCTATCTCTTGATACAGATATCGGCGCGGAATCTAGTTATGAAGCGCGAACCGCCAGAGTTATAACCGCGCTGCACGGGAGCTGATGCTAAACCTACCCACCTAATGGGTAGTTATATACCTGATGGCTCGGCTAGGTGTTTTTCTAGATCAACTCACATATTCTTGATTGAATTTACCGTTGGATTAGAGATCCCGGTATTTTATGCCCGAACCGAGGAGGACTACGTGGATAAATACTTAGTTATTCGGCATTTTTGTTATGTAAGGGATACCTTGAAATGTTGCCCAATAAAATTTTATGGGCTGCTTCACTCGCATAGCCCTACCTTAAAAAATTTTAAAATCGAGAGTAGCTTCAGCAACGACATGCATCTGGAGTGTCTTGAATGTCAATGGTAGATTTTTATGACAAAAGATGGAAACTAAAGATGAATTGTTTGTGTTGTTTAGCTGATAATTTCCCTAATTTTCTATTAACCAATAATAAGTCTCTATTTTGAATTTATCCACCAATTAGGCTGGTAATACCCCTAGGAAAATTACCGGTATAATCAACTCGTATTGGTTCAAATTTCGAAATAGAAGACATTCAATTGGTTGACAATGACATAAGTAAAAATGTCAGATGTCAAATTTATTTTATTCGCGAAATTCTCTGAACAAATACCCCTCGTTCAGGCATATATCCTTAAA
>JABXWE010047819.1:0-13384 GCA_014611495.1 Limonius californicus
AGTTTTTATCATTCGAATGAATTAGTCGCATATCGGAGATGCCAGCGTACTCGAATATTTCGCTTTATCTCATTCGAGATGCGCGTGCCGCTACGAACGTGTTCGACAAGTTTTTATCATTCGCATGAATTAGTCGCATCTCGGAGATGCATGCATAAATGAATATTGCGAATTAATTAATTCGAGATGCGCCCGCAGCTACGAACGTGTTCGACAAGTTTTTATTATTAGAATGAATTAGTCGCATCTCGGAGATGCCAGCGTACTCGAATATTTCGCTTTATCTCATTCGAGAAGCGAGAGCCGCTACGAACGTGTTCGCCAAGTTTTTATCATTAGAATGAATTAGTCGCATATCGGAGATGCCAGCGTACTCGAATATTTCGCTTTATCTCATTCGAGAAGCGAGAGCCGCTACGAACGTGTTCGCCAAGTTTTTATCATTCGAATGAATTAGTCGCATATCGGAGATGCCAGCGTACTCGAATATTTCGCTTTATCTCATTCGAGATGCGCGTGCCGCTACGAACGTGTTCGCCAAGTTTTTATCATTCGAATGAATTAGTCGCATATCGGAGATGCCAGCGTACTCGAATATTTCGCTTTATCTCATTCGAGATGCGCGTGCCGCTACGAACGTGTTCGACAAGTTTTTATCATTCGCATGAATTAGTCGCATCTCGGAGATGCATGCATAAATGAATATTGCGAATTAATTAATTCGAGATGCGCCCGCAGCTACGAACGTGTTCGACAAGTTTTTATTATTAGAATGAATTAGTCGCATCTCGGAGATGCCTGCATAATCGAATATTTCGCTTTATTTCATTCGAGATGCGCGCGTCGCTGCGAACGTGTTCGACAAGTTTTTATCATTCGAATGAATTAGTCGCATCTCGGACATGCCAGCATAATCTAATATTTGGCTTTATATCATTCGAAACGCGCGCGTCGCTACGAACGTGTTCGACAAGTGTTTATCATTCGAATGAATTAGTCACATCTCGGAGATGCCAGCATAATCGAATATTTCGCTTTATCTCATTCGAGAAGCGAGCGTCGCTACGAACGTGTTCGACAAGTTTTCATCATTCGAATGAATTAGTCGCATCTCGGAGATGCCTGCATAATCGAATATTTCGCTTTATCTCATTCGAGATGCGCGCGTCGCTACGAACGTGTTCGAGAAATTTTCATCATTTGAGTGAATTAGTCGCATCTCGGAGATGCATACATAATCGAATATTTCGAATGCTTTCATTCGAAATACGCCCATCACTAGTTTTGGCTTATAAATTTTCCTTAGTAAATCAATTGCATGTGTCAGAGTTATATTCTAAAAAGTATAATATCTAGAATTTCAGTTTGACAAGAGTACTTTTTATTTTCTCATCCTATCAGTGCAAGAATGTGGCCATTTTGTTTTTTATGTGTGACTGTCTGCGTATTCGTAAAATAACATTATTTGAAATAGTCGAGTACAAGGATAATATGTTCATCCTCACAGAAACTCAGTGCAATCCGGAATCAGTGAGACACGTGTTTCTGTATCTTTTTCAGAAAAACGAACCTTCAAAACATTATGTATTTTATTCAAATTAAAAAAAAATAAGGTTGCTTCAATTTTTAAAGTTTTTGAATTTAACGTCCATCCACTGGCCATGCATTTTAGATTAATCAAAAGCCCTGACACGATAGAATTTTAAGCAATATAAAATTGTAGCGGTTAGAAGTTGCTGTGAAAATGATGACCTTCCAAAACCCTTTCAAATTGGAAAAATGTAATTCAAAAATTCCCTTGCGATTTTTATAATCGTTTTGTGATAGAAAGGCGTATATTATTTGGCATTTTTTTATCTGTAGGAGCGTCTACAATTTCATAATTTGATTAGCTTCCACCATATTACACACTAAAGTTGCCATAAAAACAGGTTTCTTTAACAACAGTTTTAAATCATAACAACTAACTAAAAGTTCATTCTTTTATATCAGGAAGTAAGGAAAAGGTAGTAAAAGTGGGATACGATAAAGGTAAAATCACCGCCCTTATCTATTTACATATGTAAAATTCCTGCGAATTATAACAACTACTTGTAAACTACAACTGCTGACGTATTAGCTCAAATTTGTAAATTCGAATTAGATGTACGAAAGCCAAGAAACCGCGTAGGTGTTTTGCTACACATAAGGTCATATGGGTCGTATAAAATTCTTACTAATTGGCCTAATACATTGATTAAACGATAATTTAGTAGAACGAACAGACTGTGTCTTGTTTCAGAAAATAAATTAGCCTTATAAATGTATATCATTTCTTCATTAAAATCAAATTATATCTTTTCCTGCTCCTCAAGTTCCAACGATAAGCTTTGAATTTGTGACACACAGTATACTTTCGCAATTATATAAAGGGAGCTTGAAGTATGTTAAATTACGAGTGATTGGCTATTCTCATTTTCAGCTCACGTCCGCCTAAGGTCAACCACGGGAACATTCAAACTGTCCGTATCGGAAAAGTTGTTTATTGATAAGCGCAGTTTGTCGGTGCAGTGAGGTAATTCACTACTTTATTAAGGAAACTGATAATATTTCGATTTCAAATATTATCCTTATTTGAAGTACATGAATACGACTAATCCGAAATTACTGACAACTTATACTCGTCGTATATAGTGTGCTGTTAAACATAAATATGTACCATATGTTAAATCTGAATGAGTGTTACAAAAAGTTGAATTGCAACTATAACAAATTACGTATTTCTTGTACATGAAATTGACTAATTCAATCAGGCACATGTGCATGACGTAGAAGGTAAATATCCGATACCATTTCCAGGAAAATTGTGACCATATAGATAATTCAGATGACGCAACTGCAGATTAACACAACCAGACCATAAAAGTAAAAAAAACGAAATAACTATCATTAGTTTGGTTCTGATAAAATGGTAGAATAATCCGCAATTCATAATCAAACTAAATATTTCAATTCACATATTAATTTGTAAACCGACACATTATATCCTTGATAGTTACCACACTACGTTTCAATTTTACACACTAATCCAGCAATTTCTGGAATTGTATACAGGGTGGTGAATTTTTCGATGTTCACCATTGGCATCTCGGAAACGGTACCTAATAGATATCAGGTCGGTTCATTTAGAGAAAAGTTTTTTATGGCAATTGAGAATCTGAAAAGAAATCCTGGATATGTTGACACGTTCTTGGTTTGTCACAAAAAAATTGTTATTTTAGAAATAAATTATTATCTTTCCTACCATTGACGCTATTTCAATCAAACTTGGGAACTTTATGTTTTTGGTCACTGTGAGTAGAATGACGGAACATTTCTGCGATAGTCAAGTTATTACGTATTTCTTATGGCCGTCATATTGTAGAATCACACCATTAGATAGACAAAAAATTAGCTTTTCAAATTGGTAACCAACATAATCTTTTTCTTACAAAAAACTTGTTGAAATTTGAAAATTTATGTAAATAATTTATAATATCCCTTTGACTTTAAAAAATAATTAAACCAATAGTTAAAATGAGAGATTGTATCGTTAATTGTCATTTAAACTCTTTAATTACTCCAAACATTTTATTGGTCTAAAACGATAATGAGATAACAAATTCACAAACATCAGATGATTATTTAAATTTTCAAAGTGCGCATATAAAACATTTGAAACTGACAGATATCAAATGATTTGTTTTAATAACAAAATAACGTTTAAGTTGTACAAGTGGAGTTTCTTTATTGTGTTTTGAAATTGTCAAGATGTTCACCAATGAAGAGAAGCACGATATCTACATTCACAGCAATAAAAATTCTGTTTTAGCGTCTATAAATTATGCAAAAAATTTGGCTGTTTGTGGCAGGTACAGAAGAACGCGAGCGCCGTATAGAAAAGGAATTATTGCTAATGAAGTGAATGTGCTGGTTTGTTGGCTTTCAAACGATTACGACAAAGATTTCTGAATGCAGGCGGTGTTAAATACGACGGTTGCCCACCAAGGACGCGTACAATTAATGAAGACAACGAATATCTGTAGTAGAAGCTCCGAACTGTAGCAACAGAGATATAAGCCACCGAACAGACATAAGCCAGTACTCTGTGTGGAAAATATTTAAAAAGTACAGGTACCATCCCTACCACATTCAAATTCATCAAGAACTGCTTGATCATGACTTTCAAAGGCGGATAATGTTTTGCGAATTGGCCCATCAACAAATAAATGCTTCTTTTTCTCCGATGAAGCAACGTTCCATATACATGGGAATGTGAATCGTCACAACTTCCACTACGATTTAACGGAAAATCCATCATTTGTAAGAGAAGTGGATAAGCAACGTCGATTGACCTTAAATGTTTGGGAAGGAATTATAGGCGAACATGTTGGTCCATAGTTTTTTGACACCAGAATGAATGGTCAAATGCATTTACAATTTTTAGAACGCAGTTTCTGGCCTTTATTAGAAAATATTCCGTTAAACATTATACAAAACTTATGGCTGCAACATACCTGGGCCCCTTCACACTATAATTTGGACGTTGGATATGTTTCAAACGCTGAATTTCCCAATAAATGGATTGGGAGAAGAGGTCCAATAGCTTGGCCGGCAAGGTCCTCCGACCTGAGCAAATTAAATTTCTTTCTATGGGGGTTTGTTAAAGATAAAGTTTACAGAATTTCCCTACGACGAGAGAAGACATGCGAATGCGAATTCAACATGTTTTTAGCGACACAACACCTGCTATATTGAAAAGTGTGAACGATTCCTTTATGCATCGATTAAATTTGTGTGTTCAAGAAAATGGCCGACATATAGAGCACTTACTATAATTTTAAATTTGGTTCTTAATGGCTCTTTGCCCATAGTACTAAGTATATATAACACAGCACTTCAAGCCTGAAGGCCTAATTCTTGTATATTTTCCTTCCGCCGCCGCCCTGCTTAGTGCTTTCTTTGTCCAATCGTCTATATTCATTCTTTCTATATGGCCTAGCCATCTCAGTCTATTTTGTCTCACTACTGGTATTATACTAGGTTCTTTGTAGATTTCTCATAATTAATTTGTTCTTCTTCTCCATGTGTCTCCTTCTTTTTTTCCTCCCAGTATTCTGCGTAGTACTTTTCTTTCCCATATTTCCAAACTTTTTCCATTTTTCTTTGTAAGTACCCACGTTCCACTCCCAAAGGTTACCACTGGTCTGATCGCCTTTCTGTCCACTCTTAACTTCAGTGCTCTTTGTACATTCTTGTCTTTCAGTAGATTGTTTAGAGCTCCTATACATCTCGAGCCCATAGTTACTCTCCTCTTGATATGGCTTCCTTGATTTCGCTTGGTATCTCTGATGCGAGCTACACCACACTGTTTACTATATTGAACTTGTATCTTTTATCTTCGCTATTTGCTTTAAAGGTTATATGTTGGTTTGCTTCCTGTTTTTTGTTCCCTAACACCATGTAATTTGATTTTTCTTTATTTATTAATAAGCTTGATTTTATTGCTGATTCTTCTATTTTTTTCATTTTTTTTTAGTTCTTGTTAATACCACTAGATCATCCGCGTATGCTGGCACTTGGTATGGTCCATTCATTATATTATTTTCTAAGCTTATGCTGCTTTCTCCCATTACTTTTCCTAACACTATGTTAAAGATGGTTGTCGAGAGGGGATCTCCTTGCTTTAGTCCCAAATTACTCCTGAACTCAATGGATTGGTGTCCTCTGAATGTTATCGCATTTGTTGTTTTCTTTTGGTCATTTGGACCAAATCTATTAGTTCTTCTGGAATCTTCAGATCTTTTAGTGCCCTGTAGATCGCTTTTCTTTTTATTCTGTCGAATGCTTGTCGAAGGTCAATGAAAAGAGTACGTATCGGGATATTCTTTTTGTTGCATTTTTCTTTGCTTTGTTTCAGTATAAACGTTTGGTCTATTACCGATTTTCCATTTCTGAAGCCTGCCTGGTATTTGCCGACTTTAAGTTCTGCTTCTTGTTTGAGTTTTTGGTTTATCAGTTGTGAGAGAGTCTTGTATACCATGTTAAGCAAGGCTATTGGTCTGTAGTTATTGGCTAAATTCTTATTACGTTTTTTGTAGATGGGGTAAATGAGCGCCTTCGTCCATTCTTATGGCATTCTTTTCTTTTCCATACTTCTTTTATTAATTCATATATTCTTTATAGTATGTACCATTACATCTGCGCATTTGATAAGTACTGCCTCTATCTTGTCTGTATCCGGACTCTTGCCATTTTTTTTTGAGGTCGGTTCTAGTACCAGGTTTTCTTTTTGTTGACATGTTTGGTTTTGCTCTTCAGCACTCGCTTCCTTTTCTGTTAATATCTTTGAGAAGTGCCTGTCCCATATGTCTACCATTTCATTTTCATTCATGCACAGTTTGCCTTTTTCGTCTCTAAGGCCTATCGTCTGGCTTTGGAAACCTTTCTTTTCTTCTTTTATGTTATTGTACATAGCTTCTATATGTTTGTTCTTGTATGCGTCTCCTATTTCTTACATTTTCCCCTCTTTTGCTTTCCTCTTATTTTCTCTACAAATATCGTGCCCTTTATTTCTTGCTGCTCTCTACTTTTCTTTTAATTCCGGGTATCCTATTTTCATCATTTCTATTCGTAACTTTTTCCTTTCCTCTGTTGCTTTCTTGCATTCTACGTCAAACCAATCTTTTTTTTGTGTTTTTTCTTGTTCCTAACTTCCATGCACTTTTTATTATTATTTCTTGCAATTGCTTCCATCCTTCGTCCGTTCTATTTGCTAGTTTTTGCTGGATAGCCATGTTTCTAGTATTTGTTTGATATTCCTGTCTTGTTTAGTGCTTCGGTATTCCATCTGGTTTTCTTTGATTTTGTTCTTTGGTATTTTCTAACGTTTGTCTAATTTTTGCTATTACTAGCAGGTGGTCTGAATTTACATCAACACCTCTGTATGTTCTTATGTTCGCTATTTTTGAGGCATGTATTTTTTTAATTATCAGGTGGTCTATCTGTTTTTGCGTCTTTTTGTCTGAGCTAAACCATGTCGCTTTATGCACATCTTTTCTTTTTAGCATAGTGCTTTTGATCATCATTCTCTTGGTTGCTGCGAAGTCTATCATTTTCTGGCCGTTGTTGCTGGTTTCTTTGTGTAAACTTTCCCTTCCTGCTAACATACATTAATCAATAGTGCTGAAAAGTTATACCCTGTCTTACCGCACGGTTTATTTCAAACGGTTGTCAGCAGTGTTTAGACACGCTACTGTGTACTATTATTATTGGTATTGTAACTGTTCAATAAAAAATATTTTGATGTTAATATACCTTGTTTACGATGGACGGACGATGTAACAGGATCTACCGGCTGATGCGGATCCGAGAGGCGCAAGATAGAGATGAGATACCTTGTATTTGGTTATTTGCATATAATTGCTATTTCCAAACGAAGAGCGCAAGTCACATAAAACCGTACATACGTTTAAAAGTCATTAAACAAGCTCGAAAATGTAAAAATATACAAAATGTTACATTAAAGAAATGAAATATTAAGAGTAGAATTTGATAGAATGTGGTTGTAAATTAGTAACATCCTGCATGAGATATTTAAATCCTAAAGACTGCGGCATCTGAAAATGAGTTCGTGTAAACTGTGAAATCATTTTGAAAACTATATGCCGTTCTTTAGATACTAACTGTTAAAAAATGAACATAAAAGTGTCAGTACAGAAAAAAGAAAGTTAATTAACATAAATCGGTCTGTCGGTCTGACAGAACAGAACTACCTACCAATTAACATTTTAATTTACTAAGTTATATTTAGTTTTATTCTTAACTGTAGCCTTAATACGTGGTTGCAGAAAACTGACAATTCTTCATTAATTCCCACTAAAAGATCATTTTTCACACTTAAAAAATATTATGCTTTCTATTCCGCTTCCATAATTTATTGTCGTTTTGGGAGATTCCCTAGGCACAGCTTATAGTTGATTCTGCGAGGGTGGCGAATGAAGTAAACGGGGTATTCTCGACATTTTGCGTAAATTTAAACTCATTTGAGGGAAAGGGAAGCAGAAAAATAATACAAGTTGCTCCTCGCGGACGCATGTATCTATTTTGCAACACATTTAAAGGTGTTTTTTATACGTTTACAGGAGCTCACCATATAATAACACTAGTAATACTTTATTTATTCCATGCAAATGTATTGAATCTATTAAAATAAAAACTAAAACACGAGTAATTATGAAGGAAGAAGGAAGGCGAAAAATGGCATAATGTTTGTTGTCTTGACGGAAGTGGAAGGAAGGCTATTTTCGTCAATAGTATCCAGAGAAAATTAAGTAGGCATTTAAAATCTAGACGAGATTTGTTCGAAACCATAGGTAACTAATGTTGGTTAGTACTAAACTTAGCCAAATTTGCAGGATTACAGGCACAAACCCTCTAAACAAAAAGGTCCAGAATAAACTTGGTGATACAAAATATTCAGATAGAAAGAATGTCCCTGGCGGTAACTTTAAGTGACCTTCTGTATTCAATCAGATTTTTTTATAGTTTGTGGGGCGATATACGGCAGGATAGATTATAATATCTTTTTTAAGTTTTACTGCAGCTCCCGAAAGACCGAAATTTTTAAAAAATATGATAATTCATGCGCTTCCAGGCATATTAATGTACGGGAAAGTTGTAAAAAGACAACCGGAACGTAGTTTTGATAATTAGAATTTTATGCAAAGTTTAAAAGTTTAGTAATATACAGGGTCTTCTATATGCAACAAGCAAGTTAATATCGTTTCCAACGAATTGCAACTTTCTCAACATACGAGTTACAACAACGAATTAAACGGGGACTACCAACTAATTCGAGCAAGATCGCACATTTTTTAAAGTGTGCGGAGTTCCTTTCTGAGGTAACGTAGAACATCTAAACAAGAGTAACATAAAACCGCTAAATGTTTTTTTTTTTCCGTTAAACATTGATAAAACAGAATACCGGCCATATATTACAAATTCATTGTTTAATGGTTTAGGCTACTATTGGCGAATTTTCATAAGTAAATATATTAAAAGAAGTAATGCATGAATCTCGATACTTTTTGTCTGGCATCATTTCCCGAGATGTTTTATTCACAAGCCCTTACGTACGCGTTATTTTAACATTCCTTGTTATGTTCATTTGATTTTGCCACTTCATCTGAATTAAAATCATATTTTAATTGCCGCTCATGCAGAATTGCCGATTGGTGTTTTGTCTACGCGCTTGGCTCAGGATGTTTCTGACAATGTACGTGTTAAATTGTTCTGGAATTATTGCACCATATTTCCCAGTCTCATGAAATCCTCCAGTTTTTTAGTGTTCGCGTTTCGTCCTTTCTTTAGTCGAATTTCCACCTTTGCTCGGCCCGGTCACCCAATACCATCTCCGGAGACCGTTGATAAATTAAGAAAAATAGTGGACGCTAGCATTTGGGAGTGAACTGACGTGTTTATTTTGTTATCGTTTCCTTTTTTTGGGTTAGCCAAATGAATCTTCGACTTGCGTCGGATTACAAATATTAGCAGAGTGTTGGCTTTGTGCAAAAATAATTCAGTGAAATTGTTTTCTCGACTGGGTCGGATAAAAGCGATAAAACCCGTGGAAGTTCTGTTCGACCTGTTTTAAGTGATCCTCCCGTCCAGCGGCGGGTGAATAACTTAAGTTATATAAGTTAATATGTATACCTATTATATTTCAATATACTTCAAAAATAAAAAAACTACATACGTTTCCTACATTTGCTACAGATTTAATTTAAGCCTGAATTTGTTTTAGTAACACTCATTGCAAACTCTATCTTCTTCCGCATGTTAGCATATGATTCACGAAGCCTTAAAAAATTATTTATATAATTACGTGACACGTACGAATTGATAAGAGACAGTGATATATAAAACCGCGGAATATACGTTCTAGTCTATAGAACCTTGTTAACAGCCAGTATAAGAGTATAGTGATTTTGTGCAGTTGTAATAAAATGATTCTAGGTAAGAGAAAAATGTCTTAAAACAATTACCTATGTATTACTTGTCGGTACTCTAACCTTTTGATTTTTGTATATTCAAAGAATTTTGATAGAACAAGCCTCAAACTAAAGAAGAGAATATTTTATTTAGTAATTTAAATTTGTGTTTGCTTAAAGCCCTAGCCTTTAACTATTAATATTTTATGGACTTGTTTTATTGGTGCTATTTATGTCTCAACGTTTCCGTTTTTCCGGGGTATTTCCAATTTTGTTTTATTTTCCCCGCGGCTTTTAACATACATTTTCAAAAAATAACGCTAATACATTTTTTAAATATTACATTCCACTTTGATTTTTTTATTTTTTTGATATAAATTTCTTTAAAGTTTTCGTTGATTTTTATTTATTTTTTTTTGTAGTAATCGCCCAAGTCCTAATTGATAATATTGATCCTGATGGAGCACTACCGCATCTGGTCACACATGTTTAACAGTAGACGAACCGACCTGCCTACAATGAATTTCCTCCAACGGAGTCATCTTATCCCACCTTTTTCCATGAATATCAATCCATTTGGGCAACACTTTCCGCTGATATTAACCGTTAACGCTAACCATCTGGAGATCGCTACTGAACCTGAAGAGGATCAATTTAGAACCATATATGAGTACGATTCCAGCCATATGAATATCTCTGCCGTTATTAAGAGAGCAGATTTTGAACTCGTCGCAGCGATCGAGAGTACACCAAGAGGCGGTACGATAGTTCTTAGTTTTATACCATCATTTCTCAAAATTTTTCAAAAATTAGTTTATTATGTCTACATATTTGTGTTACTCATATTTATAAGTAATCTATTTTTGGGTGTTTTTAGAACTTTAACTACTGAAATATTTTACATTTTAGGCATAACGGCGCCGTTTGAAATAAGTACGACTGCTACCATGCCTCGGTCGTTGATTTTACAGCCTCCTCGGCAGCAGGTTTTACAGGCTGAAATATCTGATGAGGAATCGTTTCTGGAAACTGGCTTTCGACATATCTCTGTTTCAAAGTAAAGTCGATTTCGTCCTGGATACTAAAAAGCGCTATCTAAGCTTTGATTTTAAGCAACAGCACCGTCAGCTTCATATCAAATACCATCAAGACGACCATGCTACAAGCAACATTGCGCTAAACATGAATAACGAAGAAAATCTGCTGAGTGTTCATGGTAACTTTTTCCGTCATCATTTTAGCTTTAAGTACGCCATCGTAGAGCAATGACAGGAAGAAGAACAACGGACGCAATCGAAGTTTAACTTTTAGTTATAAGTTTTTACAAACAATTCGATAAAATTAGGAACACCTTACAGACAAAATATCCATAAAAAAATCGTTAATCAACATGGCCTTTTTAACCACAGTTTTTCTCCTAATTGAGAGGTTTTCTTTTCGTCAGAAGTTTTCTGTTCTCTGTAGTTTTTGTTAAATCAGAAAATGTATACAAGGTTTCTTTTACCAGGCACCTATGATACCCCATTCTTTCGTTGCAGGAAATTAGATCTATTTGGTAACGAATTACATACGTAAGTGTTTAGATTTGATAAACTTATTAAACTATAATGTATTTTAAAATAACAATTATGCATAACGTAAATAATTAAAATATAATAAAATTATCTTCAAGAAAATCTTATTGTAATTGTATGCTTAAAATGTACCTTAAATATAATTTTTGGGAATAACATCAATTATTTGTTTTATTTATTGTGTACGGTGGCAACTACTATGTAGTCCCACAAGCTTTCTAGTGAAGGTTAATTATTTATGAATCATCCTGACGGATGTTGTACCAAGTAGATGCTTTCAATGTACAAGATCTCTTAACATTTCTTTACAGAATTTTGGTGTGAGTAACATAAGCAAGAGGACCACTATCCATTCTCTAAAATTTCCATTCAAAATCCTCTAACACGAAGCCAGTAAGGTTTCTAAACGTACGGGCTGCGATACGCCTACTCAAAATGCAAGCCCATACTAAAATTCCAGGGGTATTCAGTTCAAGTTAAATAATTTCATGGGGGTTTTCAGTTGCTACATATAAGAGGGGAAGCCTAATTCAGTAGTAGCGAAGTACTTTTTACAATACTCTCAGCCTAAAGAAATGTTTTTGAAAATGGTACTATTCCATTATTTATGTCGACTACAGTTGCTCAAAGTAAAACCTAAACCCATAATTTAAAAATAACATACGTTCCTAAGTATCACTAGAGACAAATATTTAATTCTGTAATGTGCGTTTCCCTATAAATCTATAATCCGCTTATCTCCGCAGGACATCTATACCAAGCTTATCTCTGCACGACGTGTTGCCTACATTCTTCCCTTATGTTGTTCACAATTTCGTTAAATGCCCCAATTCTTGCCAACCATTAAGAAATTTGTGTTCAATTCAAAAGATAAAAATGTTTTCGATACTAATTATGATAGATCTCTCATGTATCTTCATACTGACACAAAGAATTTTTTATATTTTCAATGTTTTATCATTTTATCAACATTTGTTTACTGAAAACATATCTAATCTTTTTTATCCATGACATAATCAGTATTGAGAGATTTCAAAATTAATCCGCGTCAGTTCATAGAATACGAGAATTATATAACATATTGAGAATGTTACCATCTATAGCCTTAGGCTGAAAAGAAATGGAAATAAGTTAGAGCTAAATGGACGAAATTGGCAAGTGTAGAAGCCAGCTTTGTCTCCGGTCAGTAGTTGGATGGGTTACCCGAAGCTTGCGGCGCCTCCTTTCCATGCGGATTGATCACTATTGTAGAGAGTAGATCAGCAACCCACCTCAATATGGAGAAGGTTCTTGCCCAACCAAGAATGGGATGTAGCGGACCAAAGCAATGTTAACGCAACTTATCAAAGAATATTTAAAGAAACGGACATTTAGTGGAGATTTAGTGGAATCTGTCCCCCGGAAAACCTTTGCTGGGTAATCTTCTTAAAAAAACAGAGCAATTTCCAAGCGCTTAAGAATTGCTTAGGATTGAAAAAGGACTTTATCAGCTTACAATTGATCTCAAAAGTTTGGTATGTAAGCATGAGCACTGACACTATACGAGTCGTATGATCTAAATCATTCGACGTATAATCAATGTAACGTCACACTGATAACGCACTCCGTCACGCTGATAAAACAGCAACACAAATTGTTGTACTGTATAGAACGTGAAAATTCGTCGATTGAAAAAGAACAAGGTGAACAGAAAGAAGAGATTTGTCAGTAAAATGACTCTAGGTAAGAAAAAAAACAATGCTATACTCTTGTTTTCTGCAGTTTTTTGACTATATTTTATATAAGTACCTTGATATAAAA
>JABXWE010047820.1:0-13174 GCA_014611495.1 Limonius californicus
TCAAATATAAGCCTCTATTTAACCATGACTACCGGTGACTATGTGAAGTTGAGAGTTACAATACTATTTTCCAGATGACACTACCGTAGCTTCTCCCCGTTAATACCTCTCTCAAATGCATTTATAAGATAAAATAAGACGAGAAAAAGCATACTTACCTGGCGTAGGGTTTACCATGATCAACAAGGTGGTTACCCCAGGTCGAGGCCCTTTCATTGCACTACGTTAGGGCTGAATCCTGCGATTATCCCTAATGTGGATAACTCGGGCGCGTAATTTTTGGTAGTCGGGACTGCGTACGCGCTGTCCCGGTATTTATTAATTTAAACTTAAGAGGATTTTAGTTTGTTGTATAAGTTCATTTTCTCCGTTGCGTGTTACTATAAACTGGAAGTTATCGTAACATAATTTTTTTCAGGGAACTGTTTTAAGGATCCCTCAGCCCAACGCGAATAATTCGCTGCAGGGGCCGTTATGTTAAATGGAACGAAATCATTTATGTTTGTAAGACAGAAATAGAAGAAGCGAACATTTCAATAGATGGCGCTATTAGAAATTTTCAAATATTTTCATAAATAAGCACGCTTCGAATTCTGTCATGGCGTAATCACGTGCTCTTGAGCTTCAGTTGCTCTCACAGAATTTGAAGGGCTTTCCATTAAGAGGTCCCATTTTAAATTTCCTGACATTTTGAAACTGTTGAATGGAGGGCCTTGAGTGTTTGACACTTGTCAAGTGAAGAGTGTACGATTTGAGAAAATGGAAACATAATAAGGGGTTAGAGCAAAAAGGGTATAAGTGACATTTTTATTTTTTTTGATATAAGTGCAGAAGATGAGACTGAAGGGTGTATTCCTTCAGTGCATAAAGGATATAAGTGCATTTAGGGACTACTAGCCCCATCTGTGAATAAGTAAATAAACATACTTAGCAAACGGCAAACACTTATTGGTGCAAAAGAGGTATAAAATCACTTGTACCGTTTTTACACTGAACAAGGCAGATACCATTCTATTATCCTGCTGCGTGGTGTTCATGTGTTCAAGTTGTTATAAGGTGTTTTACTTTGATTTTTGGGTGGGTTTATATTGTTTTTGTGTGCTAAAAGTTTTAAAAATAACGATACTTTAGTTTGTTTTATAGAAAATGTCCAACATTGAAGGTAAGAATAAAAATAAAAACCGCTATTTTTTAGGTTAACTTTGTATTTTTCATAGACTACGAATCTGAATCAGATCCTTACAATACAGATGAAGATGATAACGGGTATGAACCAGAGGACGATTCATCGGAAAATTCACACCAATCAGAATCCAATGAGGTGCTCGAAGCTTCAGCATGTTACGCCGAATAGAACAAGGAAAATAAGACAGAATATCAGCAAATGGAAAAGAAATGAAAAGAAGAAATTAAGAACAGAAGGAAAGACGTACGTAGGGCACAAGGGCGTAGTGCTTGCAAGTAAGCAGTTAATAGCTTTTAATCATTTGTGCAGATACAAATGTAACGAAAATATTTCTGAGGCAGATAGACAAGCATTATTTGACAAATTTTATAAATTACCTAGTTATGATTTACAGACAGGTTACTTATCATCGTGCATTAAAAAAGTGGAAGTTTCTAGAAGGAAACAAGAATCTCGAAATGGCCGCAATTTTTCCACAGAAATAACATTAATAAATAAGCGTGTAAGTAAGCCTTTTTTTCTCAAAACGTTTGATATTACTAATAGACGCTTTACTACGGTGTGTGTAAAAACTGATAGATTGGGTATATGCGAGATTGATAAACGGGGAAAAATGCCTAGTAAAAATAAAATTGACGAAAATACTAGAAATTCTGTAATTTCACATATAAAGATGTTCCCAAAGTATATAAGTCACTATTCTCGCAAAGACAACAGCAGCACAAGGTACTTATCCCCAGAACTAAATGTAGGTAACAAAGATGTATTCCTTGTATAAAGAATACTGTAATGAAAATAATAAACCTGTCGTTAAACTGTCTTATTATCGCAATATCTTTAACACTGAGTTTAATCTACGATTTCACAAGCCTCATAGTGACATTTGCTCGAAGTGTGATAACTTGAATAATATTGTAAAAAACTCTCATAATGAACAGAGTGTGCAGGCTGCTAAGGTGTCTTTGGAACTGCATCAAAGAAAAGCGCAAAAAGAATCTGAGCTGAAAAATTGGATATAGTAAGTAACAAAGAGTCTGCGGACACTGTGGTCATATGTTTCGATCTACAGCAAACACTACCTACACCGCTGCTGACTGACTACATCAAAGGTCTTTTATCTGAGACAGCTTTGGACCTATAATTTTGGTATACACAATTTAGTTACTGGAGAGGCTCATATGTATACATGGGATGAGACTATATCTGGTAGAGGATCACAGGAGATAGGCTCCTGCTTGATGCATTTTCTACAATCGTTGCCTTCCAGTGTCACTAAAATTATTGCATACAGTGACTCATGTGGGGGACAAAATAAAAACAAAAATATTTGCAAACTATTTATGTTTTTAATAAAAGCTACGCACTTAAAAGAAATTCAACACAAATTTTTTGAGCCTGGCCACACATATATGGAGTGTGACAGAGATTTTGCAATGATTGAAAAGTGCAAAAAAAAGAATCCCCAAGTTTTTATTCCTCTACATTGGAGAGAAGTGATTGCTGGTTCCTGCAAAAAGTTTATCGTGCATAATATGACCAAAGAAATGTTTTACTCTTTTGAAAATATGAAAATAATTTGGTGCAAGGTCCAAAAAAAGATACAGAAAGAAGAGCTATTAAATTTAGAACAATAGCCCAATTCAGATATGGGAAAGACTTAGCATCATTTTCCTTTCAATTTAAACCAGTCTTGGATGATATCTATCAATTCCTGCAATGTATATGTGGATCACACTCCACTGGACGCCCATCTTATTCGGTTGATAAGACATTCACACAGCTTCGTACTGTTTCAGTTCCCATTAAGCTTGAGAAATGGAACAATCTACAGACCCTTTTAGATTATATACCTCCAGTGTTGTACAACAACAACTGCAACCGCAACGGAAATCGCAGCGAATCAGAGATTATATAGGGATTTAGATAGGAAACTGCCTAATAAGATTTTGTAGCCAAATCAGCGCCATCTGCAGAGTTGTTCCCCCCAAAAGTTTCGAACGCTGTTGGTTTTAAACCTTGCTAAATTTTGTATTGTGGTTGTAACATATGATCAAAAAAACTCAAAGTTCGAGTGCTAAGAGACTAAGACATGCCTCTAACTTTAAATTCTTTTGATTACATGTTATTTCTCAAAGAGGACTATGCACACCAGTAAAATACTTAATATAAAAAATTTTATTTTATAAAAACTAAAAATATTGATAATTCGTCAGGTAACTGCAAAAGCCGTTTATGTCACAAACATGACTTTTAGGGAACAAGAGAAATCAAGTTTATAATATGTTGCAAAAATCATACAAGAAATGAAGATGGCCACCTCGGCTTCTTTTGCAACATTTTGAACAGTGCTAATGGGTGTATACTGAAATATGTTAAAACTTAATATTTAATATCTTTCATTATGCTTCAATTAATAAATGCCGAATTTCTTTTTAATAAATTGGTGGCGGCTGTGAACATTGTAATATATTATTTAGTCACAAACACAAAGTATGTTTTGAGTTATAATCGAACAAAGTAGACTGTCAATGTTCATAACGTAACCAGTCTGCGTAGTTTAAAGCGAAGAAAATGCACATCAAATAACATTAATTGAGATTTAATTTTAAGTTTGAATTGATAAATACCGGGACAGCGCGTACGCAGTCCCGACTACCAAAAATTACGCACCCGAGTTATCCACATTAGGGATAATCGCAGGATTCAGCCCTAACGTAGTGCAATGAAAGGGCCTCGACCTAGGGTAATCACCTTGTTGATCATGGTAAACCCTACGCCAGGTAAGTATGCTTTTTTCTCGTCTTATTTTATCTTATAAATGCATTTGAGAAAAGGGTTAATGGGGAGAGACTACAGCGACGTCATCTACAAAACCTGTGTAAAATAAGACCTTGAACACTCGACCCCCTAGTTATTTATTACGCAGAGTTAGCCTGAAACGTATGCAACCAGTACTACTGCTTGTTAAAGGTTCGATATGCAGTAATAGTAATAACAAGTTGCTCAAATGTGAAGTTGTAATGCTTTCTGTTAGCGTATCAGTCGTGGTTTTTAATTATTCTATGAACTAAAATTGAAGAATAGGAAACACTCGTTTTGGTTTGGCAAAGTGGCTTCATAACATTATGATTTAGTATTTAACTATCGCCGTTAAATTTGAATTTCTTTAAATGTTTAAAACAGTTCCCCGACTACATATACATTGCGATCACTTTCAACTTACAATAACACATAATACGTTAGTGATCCTTCCTTTGTAAAAAAATATTTTATACCATATAAAACTACATTTGTATGCTTTTAAACTAAATATTTATTTACATTGCGTTGCTAGCCTTAGTTTTTATAACAATTTTGAACAGAAAATTATACATTTATTTTATTCTAGTAAAAACTACGAGAAGATGCATTGTAGTACATTTAAGGAAATATTTACTCTTGTAATATCCGTAAATCTTCTGTGTTATAAAAGCACGAAATAAATACCACTCCTATTAATTAAAATAAATTTTAAAAGTCAATTAAGTTTTGTTCCAAATAATCAGTACATCAAATAATACATACTTTTTAATAAATTGGGCCCGGGGAACATTTTAATCCATTATTTAATAGTCACAAATGCAAAGTATCTTTTGAGTTATAATCGAACCAAATAGACTGTCAATGTTCATAATTAAAACAATCCTGGTAATGAGTGTTCAATAAGTCTTATTATCGTCCTGGGTGGCTGTCGATTGCAGAACGTACGTCGACATTTGGAAATCTTTCTCGAAACTCCTTCCTACACACAATAATGAAATATATCGAACCTTCGTGTTCCACCCATTGATCATTGGGAATATTTTACCGTAGGTTTTTTGTTCATGCGTGAATATAGAAAATAGAAATAAAAAATACAAGATAAAAAGAACAAAGTCTTATTGAACACTCATTAGATATAATGGCGAAAATGTACTAAACAAGAAAGTAAAATTCTATTTTTTAAGTTTAAATTAATAAATACCGAGACAGAGATGCGCATATAAATTCCATTACTTATTTAATAATAACTCTATCGATTTCCACCTTGCAGCGGATCGGTCCCGGAGCTATCACCATTTGTTTTTGTTTTTTCAGTACAGAATTTGTATAATACGCATTCCAGGTATTATTTCGATTTCTGTATCGTTGTACCCTTTTAGTTCTTTTAGGTTATCAATTATTTTTCATATAATTATGTTAAATACAACGGGACCTAACGAATCGCCTTTTCGAATGTCTGTAGTACGTGGTATTTCTTCTGTCTCTCGATTTCTTGCTTGTATCCTTGTTTTTGTGTAATCGCTTTACTAAGTGAAGTTGCTACATTGTGTTCCTCGAGTAAAGCAAAAATAATAATATTCGTATTAATTAAAATAAATTTTACCAGTTTATGTCCCAAATAATCAGAATATAAAAAAAATTCTACTTACTAAATTGGTGGCTGTGAATATTGTTTAAAAAATTATTTAAATAGTAGCCACATATGCAAAGTGTCTCTTGAGTTATATAATCGAACCAAACAGATTGTCAATGTCCACATTTAAAACAGTCTTTGTAATTATAATGGAGAAAATATACATTAACAAAATTCTCGTCTAAGTTTATATTAATAGATACCGGGACAGCGCGTACGCAGTCCCGACTACCAAAAATTACGCGCCCGAGTTATCCACATTAGGGATAATCGCAGGATTCAGCCCTAACGTAGTGCAATGAAAGGGCCTCGACCTGGGGTAACCACCTTGTTGATCATGGTAAACCCTACGCCAGGTAAGTATGCTCTCCGCTGCTCTTCTTCTATCTTATAAATGTTATTGAGAGATGCATTAACGGGGAGAGACTACAACGGCGTCATCTACACAATCTGTGTGAAATAAGTCCTTGAACACTCAAACCGCCCAAGTTATTGATTAAGCAGAGTTATATTGAAACTTATACAACCAGTTCTGCTCCTTGTTGACTGGTTATGACCTTGCAAAATGGGGTCATAAAATTATCATTTAGTATATAATTATTTCCGTTAAATTTGAATTACCTGAAACGCCGTGGTCGGAAGTTCTTGAGTATCGATTAAAATACATTTCAAAAAAAGTATCGAGTATCATTATCGCGGTACTTTCTTAATTATCGAGTATCGTGGATTACAGATACAATTTACACTTTAGAAAACCAAAATAAATAGGTAATTTCAGTTCCTAATCCTGTAAAACCTTTAAGTTGAAAAAACATCTAGTTGAAATTTTAGCAACGCCTTATTAGTAGGCATCCAACTGAACGTTTCTCTTAACTTACCAGAAGGGTCACTAATAAAGTATAGTCCATTCAGGCTCGATCGCCTAGATCCTTTAACAAAAGAATTAACAGTTTACAAGGGTTTACGTAGATTAGTCGCTACACACAATGGAACCGATTGCGGTTACGTCCTAAATATTCTTAAATCCTAAATATACAGGGTTTAACAATTAGTATTACAGGTAGAAGCTCATAAAATTGCTTGGAACTGAAAATTCACAGTTTGTTTGCAGGGACGGCTTGTTATCAGGCATTTAAAAATATTTTGCATTTGTGTTTGAATCTCGGTACGGTTAACTTGCTAAAATACACGATGTCTGCAATTTGGAGGCCATTTGAAAATGATGAAGATAATCGTGCAATCGATATGGATTTAGAGGTTGTAGATATGGATATCGCCAGCAGTAGCGATAACGGGGGTGTTAGTAGTGATGACAGTAAAATAAGTGATTGTGAATGTATTACTTCAAGAGAAAAATTAACCGCCCAAACTAAAACAGTTGTGCTCAATGTTTATAAAAGACTACTTAAAGAAAACTCTACTCGAAAGGGATTAATTAAAAAAACTTCCGAATATACTGGGGTATGTATTACAAGAAGGGATAGAAAAAATATTTGTTTATGCAAAAATAAATTACTTAATAAACACCATGCTCTATATACATACAGGTATCCTACGATCGGATAAGAAGGTTATTACAGAAGAAAACTTTACATAACGAAGAAAGAATACCCGGAAAGTTTTCGAAAATTGATAACTGTACCAAAGAAATAATTTCGCGGAAGATTTATGAAATGTATGCAAGTAATATAGTGCCAACCGTAGACTCGCTACTCCAAAAACTGAGGGATGATTCCGTTGAATTTCCTTATGGGAGGACAGCATTATAATACAATTTGAAGTTCGAAGAACAGAGGCCGGAATTTCCACTTGGTATACCCTACGAATTTTACCTGAATACTGGTATTTTCTTCTAATGTCCAACAATAACGGTTGCCATTGTGTGTAGTGGCTAATCCAGGTAAACACTTGTAAACTGTTAATTCTTTTGTTAAAGGATCTGGGCGATCGAGCCTGAATGGACTATATCCTAGTAAACTTAGATAAGACGCCTTTTACCTCGCTTCCTAGAATATTATGTAGCATAAGGAAAAGATAAGAAGTGCAGATACGCTTCTGTACAATAGCTTATAGTTAGTTGCGCTTTCGGCTTCTTTACATTAAGATCTCTATATTGTAATTCATGTAACTCCGATTAAGGTCAATTAAAAAAAAATTTTATTAAACATTAATTCGATAAATTAATTGGCGCAGTCGTACGGATCTTCAAAAATTTAGTGCAACGAAAACATTGAGGAGGACAAAAATCGCCGAGGTTCAACGAAACGAGTGGGGCTATTCGAGTATCTGCAGGAGGCGAGAACAAGCATCGTCAACCTTCCAGCACGCGAGAACTGGAGGACAAGCATTGCCGACGGTATAAGCAAACCTCTAGGTCGAGGACAAACAACGTCAAAGCCAGGGCTTAGTTTAAGACAACAATGAAAACAACAGCGCTCTTAAAATTGTAAGTCGCTAACAATTTGTTTTGCAGCACAAGAAAAAACAAATTAATTTTAAGTTTGCAATTTAAAGCAAAAAGTAATATTTAAAATTACTTAATAATAATTTATTATTATTATTACTAAGCTACGAACAGCAGTTGCAGTTTAGCCTAGTAATACACTTTACAACAATTGCGAAAGGAACTCTTAAATAAAATTTAAAATCCCTGACCCACTAGCTTAAATTAATTGAAAAACTGTACTTAAATTTTATGCAAGAAAAACTTCTTTTAATCGGGATATGTGCTCTTGCAGTGATGTGGGGAAAATGATTATATCATCAAGGTATACTAAACATTTTTCGTTTTGAATTCCTCGTAAAATGTTGTCCATAACACGTTGGAACACGTACCAGTACGAGTCGGAACAACGATACTCGACGATCCAAAAAGAACTATTAGCGATCATTTGGGCAACTAAATATTTTAGACGATATCTATATGGACGAAAATTTAAAATAATCACCGATCATAAACCAGTTCAATGGTCCAGCTTTTTAAAAGAACCTAATTCTAAACTCGTCAGATGTAGACTTAGATTAGAAGAATTTGACTAAGATGTCATGTATAAAAAAAGGCAAAGCCTTTAATTAATCCAATTGACACACAGTCTGTGATAATAAACTTCGGCACCACCATGGAAGATTACATTAATAACCACCGAATCGAATTAATATTATGTTATAAAACGTAGCAAGAAAATTTTCAAAAAAACAAAGAAATTCTTATCGCGAAGAACAAAATAATATTTGAGATAAATGATCAAGTATTCATAAAAACTCACGTAGGAAATAAAGCCAAAAATCGATAAGCAGGACCCTATTCTATCCTGCCCATTAGTGAAAACAAAATAGCTACTCTTGTAGATAAAAATTATAAGGAAATGGTAAAGCATTTAGATGAATTAAGTAAACCTGTTAGTACAGAATCATTTACATCCAGTGCATGTTATGCATAGAAGAACTAAAAATATCCAAAATAACCAATAACCATGGTTTATTCCCTTATAAACTCGGAGAAGCCAGAAATCAAATTTTCCAATGGACATTAATTAAGAATATAGAATATTAGCGAATATGACCCATTGCAAGAAAATTTATTAGGAATGAGACTCATATTTGACAATTATGATAATGGACTCGGTTATGCTAAAGAATTTAGAAATTATTATATGCTTATAAATTCTACGCTTTATGAAGTTAGTAGAAAAATAAATCAGTTAACTCCCATTACACAAAAACGAGGAGGTTCAATAATTAAACTTGTCACCGGAAATTTGGCCTAGGCCGACAAATATATGAAGATTCAATCAATGAATTGCAGAAAAACCAAGAAAACCAAAAACAAATTACTTACTAAACAAATATCCCTTACCAATCAAATATTGGATAAGTTCAATAAAAGCATCAACACATTACAAAGCAATCAACAATTACTGAAATCAAAAATTCTACAAATGGAAGCAGAATTAAGAAGCACGCATTGCATGACTTTGAAATGTACTCATTTATTAACATGCACAACTATCCGCAATCGCAAATTTAACGTTACACATTACGAATACTTTAGAAGAAGCTATTACCATAGGCAAATAAACACTTAGACGTCTGACGGTAATACACTACTAGAATCAGTACAAATATTACCGGACTTGCAGTCTAGGTGGCGCATCTTACCAAAATCCTTACTAAATTGTAGGTAAGCAAAGTGAATATTGTAGGGAAACTAGGAACACTGAGCGTTGTATGGAGTATGGAATGGTTTTGCTGGGCCATAGTAGAGAGTCCAAAAGCCAGGTAAACGCGGATTATGACCATTTTGAGGTGCGTTAGGCTGGACATTCATTGTAACTAGTTTCAATAATATTTGAAAACACATAATACTGGAATCTGGTAGCAGTCAACAAGCAAACCTAAGAGAAATATATTTGAAAGACAGATTTCAACAAATTAACTTTTATTGCACACTTGAAATACGAACAAATATGTTAATTGTGAGATATTATACGTACTTTAGAACTTAACCTATTTTTACAATTTCTTATAAATTTGGATTCCCACGTTGTTTGCTTTTGCAAACGTACCAACAATGTGTACCGAACAATAAATTGCCTGTGTTCTTTACACGGTTCATTAATGTTTAAAAACGTGGGCATCATATGATTAACATAATTTATACATAATTCATATAAAGTAGCGAGTACATTTAAATTACTTTTAATATTAGGATAGTGCTTAACAAATACTTTTAAAGTTAGTTTTACAATAAAATTCGTTAAACTGTTTGGTGGGCATAATTTTCCGTAAATTGAAATATTATCAGTGCGATAAGCCTTCTGTTTTATTAGTTCATCTTCAAGATTTGTATGAAAATCGGATGAACTTTTTAATGAGTTTTCACATAAACTGCACTTGTACTTGTATAAACATTTGCGCAATATAAATCCCGCCGTGTACTTTACTGAGCAGTCTTCTAATGTAAAGTTATTCGCATTTTCTGTTAATGTTTCGGCATCACAAACATCATTTTCTTCGTAATTTTCGTTATACGACGATCCTTTTACATCACGTACGGTATTTATTGTTGCTGATGGGTCATCATAATAAGTATTAAAAATAAAATCCTGCTGGTCGTCTTCGCAGTTTGATTGTGAGGTACTTTTTTTCAAGTTTGAACAAAACAAATGCCTGAATGAAAGTCTGAAGGTTTTGGCTGTTGGATTAACACTCACACCTCCCTTTTGCCGAAAGATCGCAAACGTATTTTCTAATGCATCCTGCGTTAGTCGTCGCGTTAATAAGTATTTTACTCCGTAATTTGTTTCTAAGTCCACTTTTAACAATAAACAAGCTCTAATAGTTTGCAACAATTCGTTAAAACAGGGAGGAACTTTACCTTTAACTGTTTTTAGCTCTGCAATAACTTCTAAACTGTTTTCTAATGTTGTTTGTATATGAGAGTTTTTGGTTGAAAACGGCAAACGGTTTTTGTTATTTGCACACAAACTGCAGCTGTTCAGTGCATCTCCTAAATCGTTAACAAATTTGATAAATGTTGCTGTTGCGTCATAATAAGGTGGCAACTGACCCGTTGACACTCCCGTTCGAATAGCAGCAGCCATTGAATTGCTGAAAATTTGATATGCAAGTTTTCATTTCATTTTTTGAAAATTATTGGGGAAAATATGTATATCTGATATTTTCGGTAAAGCTCTCGCTGTAGCGCTTTGCTTATCTATATTATACGTTTCTTGTATAATTTTCCACGATATTACTTTGTCATCAAATACAAAATCGTATAACATCAGTTGATTCCTAATACTTTTTAATAAATGAGGTGCATCGTAAATAAAATAAATATTTTGGTTTTCAATATTTAAAACAGGATTTTGGACAGTTATATTTAATTTTGAAACAGCTGATCTGTTGCTAGAACCCTGATCGCATACCACTGCCTTAACAATAAATCCGCACCCTATAAGTTTCTTAATACAAGCGGTAATTAAATATTTTAAGTCCGCAGTTTTAGTACTGTTTTCAGAAAGAAAATATGTTATAGGAATTTTCCATCTGCTACATAAACCCGATATCATAAATACTAAAGCTTCAGATGCGTAAAAATTTTTCCTACCCAATTCCCCTAAAGGATTTTGTAAAAACACTGTTTATAGAGTTTGTTTGCCTATGCTATTACTTTCTCGAAATTAGAAACTTTTCATCCGTCAACTATGGACCCAGAAGATTTAGAAGAAATTTAAATTTTATAATATTCCATGGTGGTGCCGAAGTTTATTATCACAGACTGTGTGTCAATTCGATTAATTAAAGGCTTTGCCTTTTTTTATACATTACATCGTAGTCAAATTCTTCTAATCTAAGTCTACATCTGGCGAGTTTAGAATTAGGTTCTTTTAAAAAGCTGGACCATTGAACTGGTTTATGATCGGTGATTATTTTAAATTTTCGTCCATATAGATATGGTCTAAAATATTTAGTTGCCAAATGATCGCTAATAGTTCTTTTTGGATCGTCGAGTATCGTTGTTCCGACTCGTATTGGTACGTGTTCCAACGTGTTATGCACAACATTTTACGAGGAATTCAAAACGAAAAATGTTTAGTATACCTTGATGATATAATAATTTTCCCCACATCACTGCAAGAGCACATATCCCGATTAAAAGAAGTTTTTCTTGCATAAAATTTAAGTACAGTTTTTTAATTAATTTAAGCCAGTGGGTCAGGGATTTTACATTTTATTTAAGAGTTCCTTTCGCAATTGTTGTAAAGTGTATTACTAGACTAAACTGCAACTGCTGTTCGTAGCTTACTAATAATAATAATAAATTATTATTAAGTAATTTTAAATATTACTTTTTGCTTTAAATTGCAAACTTAAAATTAATTTGTTTTTTCTTGTGCTGCTAAACAAATTGTTAGCTACTTACAATTTTAAGAGCGCTGTTGTTTTCATTGTTGTCTTAAACTAAGCCCTGGCTTTGACGTTGTTTGTCCTCGACCTAGGGGTTTGCTTATACCGTTTACAATGTTTGTCCTCCATTTCTCGCGTGCTGGAAGGTTGACGATGCTTGTTCTCGCCTCCTGCAGGTACTCGAATAGCCACACTCGTTTCGTTGAACCTCGGCGATTTTTGTCCCCCTCAATGTTTTCGTTGCACTAAATTTGAAGATCCGTACGACTGCGCCAATTAATTTATCGAATTAATGTAATAATAAATGTATAATAAAAATAATTATTTTTAATTAACCTTAATCGGAGTTACATGAATTACAATATAGAGATCTTAATGTAAAGAAGCCGAAAGCGTAACTAACTATAATCTATTGTACAGAAGCGCATCTGCACTTCTTACCTTTTCCTTATGCTACATAATATTCTAGGAAGCGAGGTAAAAGGCGTCTTATCTAAGTTTACTAAGGATACTTTATTAGTGACCCTTCTGGTAAGTTAAGAGAAACGTTAAGTTGGATGCCTACTAATAAGGCGTTGACCAGATATTTTTTTAACTTAAAGGTTTTACAGGTTTAGGAACTGAAATTACCTATTTATTTT